>JBBPKN010001675.1:0-13391 GCA_038089275.1 Pulveroboletus cf. rosaemariae | reverse complement strand
AATAACTTGGCTAGATCTTTGCGTTCTTCACTTCCTATTGCAAATAACTGTCCGTTAGTTTCTTCTGACGGAATTAAGCACCCAATCTCCGGGGCCACGCTCGATTGAGACGCCGTCACGGAGGAAATACTTTTCCATTTCATTGTGGACAAATTAAAAGAATCAGGGAGATAAAATGATTTGCATACTGGGATACTTGACTCTAACCTATCAAGATCCCTCAGACTTTTCCCGCCGCTGCTTGTTTCTTCTCTGTTTCAAAAAGATCTTGGAAGTAAGCTCGTGCTTCTTCCATGCTTCCCCAGGAAGCCAACGGAATCTCCTGAAACCTTGCCGCATCTGCCATATTATAGACCGGCCCTATCCCCGTAGGCTCTGCTGATTGCCACCCATTCTTATCTGGGGGGGAAAACTCTCCAAACCTTATAGGTTGCACAAATTGCGTCTGTGCTCCGTGCTGCCTCTGTTGCTGCCGATTTTGAGGTTGATATTGTCCTCGTCCGAAATTGTTGTCTGGCCTTGGTGCCGAAGGATTTCGAGGTCCTCGACATTCTCGTGTGAAATGTCCTCCCTTTCCACAATTGTAGCAGGTGTGGGCCGGCGTATTCACCGTAGCCGCACCCTGCCTGTCCACATCCATTGGAGCTCCTCTGCCCAGCTGAATACCCATATTGGTGAAACGAGGAGTGGGTGTGAAATTGGGTGGAGATCCTTGTGGAGGTGGGAATCGTCCTTGGAACTGGGGAGCTGAGCGTTCTACTGCCATTCGCTCGAAGCCTCTCCCGATCATCCGCATCTGTTCAACCAAGTCAAAGAAATCCTCCTTGATTCCTTGCATGATTGCTTGCTGGTAAACCCTAAAGTGTACCTGTTCCCTGAGCAGCTTCGCAGCATGCTCCAGGGAGACCCCTGCATCTTTCCTTAACACTTCAAACGCCTGCAGATAGTCGTCAATGGACCCTCCATGACATAGTCCTTCCAGTTTCTTCATGGCATCGTGTGCCATTTCTTGAATTCTAAAATATGATCGCATTTCGATGGTGATCCCTGCAAAGTCCGGCCATGCCGCATCTCCCCTCCTGTTACCTTGCCCATCATAATCTCCCTCTGCATTGATGTACTTTTCCAAAGTAATCTGTGCAAAACCTTCGGCCCTTCCCTCTAACCTTGATAATACAGCAGCACATTGCTGTCGATTGGACTTCCATTCTTGTTCGACCACCCATATAGAGAGTAGCGCGAACCATTTCCTCCATTTGGACTTTTCACCATTCCAAGTCCCAGGATCCCTGATTTTCCTTGAGCCTCCCATCTTGGAAAACTCGTCTGCCAGATTCTTCATCAAGTCACCAGTATCCATGGTCCCAGACGTCGTCGTATGGATCGATGGCTGGAAGAGGGGTAAATTGTACGCTGGGCCCGGGGATGGGAGATTCGGTTGCTCTAGGAGAATCGATCCTAACTCTATGTCATTGTTTTCTGGCGAGTTGGACGAGCTGTCGCGTTCCTCTTGTCTGTACGGGGCCGACACGATGGGCTACTGTCTGCAGGAGTCTGTTAACTGTCTTTAAAACTGCTGAAGGACGAAGGGTCTTGATTCTTTCCGATGCTGCTTCCTTACGATCCCTTCCTCTGCTGGCCTTGAAATCTTTCCTCATCTGTTCGTCAAAAGCGTCAAATCTCCTTTGAAATGACTGCCTTCCAAAGTCGTCATCCTCAAATCCCAATACTGCCTCGTATATGAAATCCTTTAGTTTCTCCTCGTGTCCCCACAAGAATTCTCTGCGCATGAAAGGCGTACTGTTTCCTTCAAAAAGGCCCGAAGACTAGTAACGATAGTCTTGAGCAAGTGTTGCGAGCGTATCGATGCCTTCAACGATGAGCTTCCTAACCCTAGTCCAGGGCCACAAAAGCGGATAAAAGTGATGATATGGATAGAGAGGAGTACAAGTGAACAATTGCACTAGAGGTACAAATGCTCAAGACTGAGGAGTCTTGAGACGTTTATGCTACAGCTTATATAGGCTACAGTATTGCGCACGGACCAAGACCCTGATGGGAGAATTCCCATGGACCCTGAACGGCGATCAAAAAGAAGAGAAGCACTCGTGAGAATAGCCAATGGCTGAAAAGGAGTGAGGCTTCTAAAATGGAAGAACAACGGAAATGAAAAAGGGCAGGAAGACATGAGGCTAACCCTATGCCCTGGGTCTAGACCAGTCATGTGACCCGTCACGTGCCCTGATAAGATAAAAGATTAGATAACCACGTGGAGAAGATAAGATAAAGTCACGTGATCAAAGTTTGAAAAATCGGACTATAACACTAACACTTCCCAGGACAATCAGAAAGTTACTTTTCTTCCCCCTGAACTTTTTGTTAACCTTATTGATGCTAATCTTTCTGCCCATATTAAGGACCATCAACAGGGTGACCCCCTTTACCTCTTCATCCTGCAAAAACAGGATGCTTCTGCTTATGCAAAGTTTCTCCACTCATGCACCTCTAATTGGAAGAAAATTGATGGCTTCCTCACTTACTGCAACCATGTCTTCATCCCTTCCTCCATTGACCTTCATTATGCCATTCTTCAATGCTGCCATGACCACCCCTCTGCCAGCCATCCCAGTTTTTTGAAAACCTGGCAACTTGTCTCTGCTGAGTTTTGATGGCCTGGCCTTGCTGCCTTCATCTGCAACTATGTTGCTGGCTGTCCTGTTTGCCAGCAGAATAAGGCAAACACTCACCCCTCTACACCCACTCTCTTCCCTATTCACTCTATTACCACTTGCCCCTTCCAACAGATCTTGTGTAATCTAATCACTGATCTTCCTCCATCCTCTGACTTTGATGCCTTACTGGTTATGGTCAACCACAGGCTTACAAAGGAGATAATTCTTTGCCCTACTAAGAAATCTGTTACTGCTGAGGGCATTGCCACCCTCTTCTTCCACAAAGTATACCTCCATTATGGTCTTTATGACAAGATTATCTCTGATTGAGGCTCTCAGTTGCCTCCACCTTTGCTAAGGAGCTTGGGAAACTCCTTGAGTATAATCTCTCCCTCTCTACTATGTACCATCCTTAATCTGACAGTGAAACTGAACAAGTCAACCAGAAGATTGAGACATACATCTGCATCTACTACAGCTCCAACCCCACCAGATGGTCTGATTCTATCATCCATGCCAAATTTGTCCACAACCACTGCCCCCACTCCATCACAGGGCAATCCCCATTCTATTTCATGATGGGATATGAACCCCATGCCCTTCCTTCTATCATTGACAAATCACTAATGCCTGCTGTTGCTGACCACACTAAGGCACTTCTTACTGCCCACAATAAAGCACTTGCCACACATGACTTAGCCCACCAAACTATGGCATTCCATATCCATTCCACCTTTTTCCCATTTGCTAAGGGAGAAAAGTGTGGCTAGAAGCCCACAATTTGAAATGGGCTATTGTTCATCTGAAACTCTCTCCTAAATGGGAAGGACCCTTCACCATCATGGAAATCCTCTCCCCAATCACTTATTGCCTTCACCTTCTATTTACTTGGAAGATCCATCCTGTATTCCATGTATCTCTGTTATTGCTCTATTGTGAAAATGATATTCATGGAAAGAACTTCCCCACTCCACCCCTGGACCTTATAGAAGGTGAGGAGGAATACAAATTAGAGCAGATATTAAGACATCAAGGTCCCCCAGGTAACCATTAGTTCCTGATCTGATGGAAAGGATACTTGGCAGAAGACAACTTCTGGAAACCAGAACAGAACTTGAAACATTCCAAGTCTGCTTTGGATGAGTATAAACTCCTTCATCCTCACCACTTCCCTCCATCTGCTCCTTCTCCTCATATAATCAAGAAAACCACTTGCCACTTCCAATAATCACAATGGTCTTCACTGTAGATCAAGGCTTCTGTTCTTGCAACATTCCTCTTGACACTTCACCAACATTCTCATCCTAGCTTCCCACTGAGGAAGCTTCTGTTGAGCCCTCACTTATTTCTTCCCTGTCTTTACTCATAGATACTCATTCTTCTTCTCCTTTTTCCACACTTGCTTCTGAGTTCCCTTCAGAGGACTTCATAGCCTCACCCCCTGCTATATCCATTGGCCCTGCCATTATTGCTCCTATTTCTATCCCTCCTCCTGCCATTGATACCATATCCACTGGTATCCTCAGTGTCAATCTTCCTCTCTTAGCCCATGCTCTTTATCATGGTACTCCATCCCCTGATTACACCCACCATGTCATGACTTTTATCATGGACTCTCACCTTGCTGTTTCAATTGGCTCACACCTCAATATATTCTCTTAACTCTGGCTTATATATCAGATCTACATGCAGCTCCTCTGTCTTCCCCTCCTGGCCTCTGCCCTCACTTGCATCCCTCATGCCTGAGTCTCCCTTGCACAGGCACTCATCACATCTATCCATTGAGAGCTTTTATCCAACATTGAAGCTCTCACCTATTAGATGGAAATGGGTGAATTTCTCACAGATTTAGACCAATATATGCA
This sequence comes from Pulveroboletus cf. rosaemariae, assembly GCA_038089275.1. Lineage (NCBI taxonomy): Eukaryota > Fungi > Basidiomycota > Agaricomycetes > Boletales > Boletaceae > Pulveroboletus > Pulveroboletus cf. rosaemariae. The sequence continues at coordinate 8,854 of JBBPKN010001675.1, read as the reverse complement.
TGAGCTGGCCACTGCCAGAGGTTATACCCCTACTACTCCCTCTGCCTCTTCTTCTCCTCTTGATAATGATGAGCTTGCAGCCCTTGAACTTGCTGAAGCCTTGTGGACTGGTCTTCATGGTAATGATCACCTCCCTTCTTCCCACCCTTGCTTTCATGAGGCATGCTTTTACTGCTAATGCCTGGGCCACATCCATATCAATTTCCCATCCTACCAATGCCCATACTGTCTCCACTGGCACCCTGGACATACCCAGGCTTGTTGCCCTGCTCAATACCATGTCATTGACCCCCTTGTCTCCTCCTCCTCCTCTTCCTCTTACAGCTCCTCCCATAGTTCATCCCACTCCTTCCGCAGCTCTTGTGGCTCCTGCCAGTCCCAGGGTTCCTATCACCACCCTCCCATGACTCAGTCACTCCCTCCATCTTCTTATTACACCAACAATGACTTCTGTGATGATGTTATCAATGAGGTTGGCTGGGTTAACATCACTGGCTCCCCTGGACCCTCCTATGATGCCTTTTGAGGTGTCATGAGTCTTTCACCCCTAGCAGGGGGATAATGTTATGATTTCTCTTTTTTTTTTCTTTTTCTCTTTTCTCCCATCATAGCTTCTGCTCTTCATGCACCAAGGGTGCTTTCTTGTTCACTTTTCACAATAGATTCTGCTCTTTTCACATTCTAGCCTCAGCTAGACCACTTTCTTGTTATGCTCTTTGCCCAGGCTTTCTATCTTTTAATCAGCTGACTTATAATTATTCTATTTTTTTCCATCTGTTTTCACACAGATATCTTACTCATCATCTGTCAGCATGATTACTCATTCCATCTCCATTTAAACCCTATTAGTTGTACTATAAAGTAGCATATATTATATGCACTTTTTCATTTTTACTCTTTTTGGACTTATCTTCTCACTACTGTAGCTCTTCATGTTGTCACATCACATGATCTCTTCACACTTTCACTATTTCACCTCTTCACATTTCACACCTTCACAAGGCACAGGTCTAGAACAATCTAGACTATGATGTCATTTCTCATGTTTGCATCATGTATTTCTACATCCCCACTCTCTTTATGCTATTGAATGGCTTACTGTACATTACTTTAGGGCCAGTACCAGTTACATGGTCTGTGCACATTATGTAGCAATATATAAGGAGGTTGGCTCAAGCCTGGGTTTTCCCAGTCTTGTGCATTTGAACCTTTATTGTTCTTGTTTTCTTTTGACTCTTAGCTTTTTCTCTTTACTTTGCCTAGTTTAAAGCCACTAGCATAAAAGCTTCATCTCAGGACTTAGGAATATTAGCACACTTCAAGAAGGTTAGAAGTTTTAGGTCAATGCATCTAGCAGTTGCATTTTAGCATACTTCTAGTTCCCTTTCTCTCTATGCTACTTCTACCTTGCAACTAACTCACTGTCCTCACATCTCCATTACTCCTTGTACCTATGTACTTGAAATCCACTACTTGTGTCCTGGCACTTAACCAGAGGATTATCAGCATCTGATTTCAGCATACCTCTGGGAGTGTAGCTGATACCACTAAGGCACAACACTTTGTTTGTTGCCTTTCATTTATCTTGAAGCTTACCTTCAGTTTGCTTCTTCTACTTTATTCACAGCAAGGTCTACACTTGTCCCTACCCAGGCCTAGTGTAACTCTCATCACTTTTGTCCACAACTATGTTGCCAGCTGTCCCATTTGCCAGCAGAACAAAGCAAACACTTATCCTTCCACCTCCATGCTTTCTTCTATCTGCTTCATCACCACTCACCCTTTCTAGCAGATCTCTTGCCATCTCATCACCAACCTTCCTTCATCCTCAGACTTTGATGCCTTGTTGGTTATGGTCAATCACAGGCTTATGAAGGGAGTAATTCTCAGCCCCACTAAGAAATTCATTACTACTGAGGGTATTGCTACCCTCTTTTTTCACAAAATTTACCTCCACTATGGTCTTTACAACAAGATCATCTCTGATCAAGGCCCCTGATTCACCTCTGCTTTTGCCAAGGAGCTTGAAAAACTCCTTGAGTACAATCTCTCTCTTTCTACTGCATACCATCCTCAATCTGATGGTAAAACTGAACAAGTTAACCAGGAGATTGAGATGTACATCCACATTCATTGCAGCTCCGACCCCACTGGATGGGCTAACTCCATCACCCATGCCAAATTTATCCACAATCATCACCCCCACTTCATTACAGAGCAATCTCCATTCTATCTCATGATGGAATATAAACCCCACACCCTTTTCTCCATTATCAATAAATCACTAATGCCTGCTATCACTGACCACACTAAGGTACTCCTTGCAGCTTGTGACAAAGCCCTCACTGCACATGATTTAGCTTGCCAGATCATGGCATCCTGTATTCATTCCACTTTCTCTTCATTTGCCAAAGGAGATAAAGTGTGGTTAGAAGCTTGGAATCTGAAATGAGCTATAGTTCATCCAAAACTCTCCCCAAAACAGGAAGGATCCTTTACAATCATGGAAGTTCTCTCTCCAATTACTTATTGCCTCCATCTTCCATTTACATGGAAGATTCACCCTGTATTCCATGTGTTGCTGTTATTACCCTATCATGAAAATGATGTCCACAGAAAGAACTTCCCCACTTTACCCCCAGATCTTATAGAGGGTAAGGAGGAATATGAATTAGAGCAGATATTAAAACATCAAGGTTCTCCAGGTAACTATCAGTTCCTAATCTGATGGAAAGGATACTCAGCAGAAGACAATTCCTGGGAACCTAAATGGAACTTGAAATGTTCCCAGTCTGCTTTGGATGAGTATAAACTCCTTTACCCCTGCCATTTTCCCTCCAAACTCTTTTTCTCTCACTTACTCACCAAACAAACCACTTACCCTTGCAAATAATTACAATGGCCTTCACTGTTGACCAAGGCTTCTGTTCTTGCAATACCCCTCTCAATATTCCACCAGTGTCCTTATCACAACTTCCTACTAAAGAAGCTTCTGCTGAGCCTTTGCTTATCTCTTTCCTGTTCTCTCTTACTAATACTCATTTTTCTTCTTTTCTCTCTGTGCTCACCTCTGAGCTTTCTTCTGAGGATTTCATAGCTTCTCCTCCTGCTATCTCCATCAGCCCAGCCATTATTACTCCCATCCCTGTCCCTTCTTCTGCAATCAACACCATGTCTGCTGGCATTCTTAGCATTGACCTCCCACTCTCCACCCATGCTCTTTGCTGTGATGCCCCATTCCCTGATTATGCCCACCAGATCATGACCTTTGTCATGGATTCTTGCCTTTCTGTCCCCATTTGCTCCCACCTCAACATGTTCTCACCTTTGTGACTCCTTTACCAAATATATATGCAGCTCCTCCATCTTTCCCTTCTTACATCTGCCCTCACTCAGATCCCCCATGCTCAGGTCTTTCTTGTGTAGGCCCTAATCTCTTCCATCCACTATAAACTCCTGTCTAACATCAAGGCCCTAGTCTATCAACTTGAGATAGGTGAATTTCTCACTGATCTTGACTGCTATATGCATGAACTGGCCACTGCCTGGGGTTACACCCCCACTACACCATCCACATTCTTTTCCCCTCTTGATGACAACAAGCTTGCTGCCCTTGAACATGCTGAAGCTTGGTGGACCAGCCTTCACAGCAATGGTCATCTTCCCCCTTCTCACTCTTGCTTTCACAAGGCCTGTTTTCACTGCTGATGCCTGGGCCATATCTGCATTAATTGCCCATCTGTTATAAATATTGCAATATACTCCAGGGATACTCTGGATAACTCTGAAGTGGACAGGGCTTGGCTTCACCTTATGTGGTGCACTCTTATGCTGGTACCAAATGCCCTGATTTACAGAGGGATCAGAGACTATCAGAGGTTCAGGATAGGCCATAGAGCTTTTCCCAACAAGAGGTATAATGTCAAGTTATGGAGTAAGTCAAGGAACTTAGGGTAGGGTATGACATCAAGTTGTGAAGCAGGAGGGGTCTAAGGGGATTATAACATTGTATTATGGTTGATATTCAAACTGAAGTACAAGATACAGAGCTCCAGTACTTATACCTCAGGGAGGCAGATTATCTAAGAAGGGAACAGAGATATAAAAGAAGTTGTCTCATAAGCAAAGCAGGTGCCAATGCATCCTGGATACAAATGGAGATATCAGAGGAGACAATGTTGAATAATGTCAAACTGAAACTAAATAATAACAGGGAGAAGCACAGCACAAAGAAACAGGAACAGAAAGTGAGGTCAGAGGAACTATGGAGTTGTATCAGAATGATATGGAGTTAGCATAGGTAAAGTTGTAATCAATCATTAGATAGGAAAAGATGAAGGTAAAGAAAACTAGAAAACACACAGCTTAAAGCATGAAAGCAACCAGAGTTGTACTGGAGATGTAGCAGAGTTAACCTGTTGGCACAGGATGTGACACCATTCTACCAATGTCCCTATTGCCTCCACTGGCACCCTGAATATATCCAAGCTTGTTGCCCTGCTCAATGTCATGTTGTTGACCCCCTTATTTTCTCCTTCACATCCTCCTCCTCTTATGGCTCCTCCCATATTTCCTCTCACAGCTCATCTCATTCCTCCCACTGCTCCCATGGCTCTTGCTGCTTCCAGAGGTCATACCATTGCCCTTTCATGACTTTGTTACCCCCTCCTCCTTCTTATCACACTAATGATGACTTTCACAATGACATCATCAATGAGGTTGGCTGGGCCCTCCTATGATGCCTTTTGAGGTGTCACAAGTCTTCCACCCCTATTAGGGGGGTAATGTTATGTTTTTCCTCTTTTCTCTTCCTTTTCCCTTTTCCTTATCTTAGCTTCTGCTCTTCTCACACTTCAGGTGCTTTCTTGTTCATCTTTATCTATATATTCCACTCTTCTCACACTCTAGCCTTGCCTAGACCACTCTCCTATTAAGCCCTTTGCCTGGGTCTTTTATCTCTTAATCAGGTGACTTCTAATCATTCCATCTCTTTCCATTCATTTCTATACAGATACATTACTCATCATTCATCAGCATGATTACTCAACTGGTCTCCACTTGAACCCTATTAGTTGTACTATAAAGTAGTGTACTTCCCATCTCATCTTTCTTTATGCTACTTCTACCTTGCAATTACCTTACAAGTCCTCACATCTCCACTTGTCCTTGTACCTACATACTTGGAATCCACTACTTGTGTCCTGGCACTTAACCAGAGGATCATCAGCATCTGATCTCAGCACACCCCTGGAAGTGTAGCTGGTACCACTTGAGTACAACACTTTATTTGTCACTCTTCACTTGTCTTGAGGCTTACCTTCAGTTTGCCTCTTCCACTTTCCACAGCAAGGTCTATGCCTGTCCCTACCTGGGCCTAGCATAACAGAAACTAAAGGATAACAGGATGAAACAAGGGGAAGCAAGAAACAGGAATGGAACAGGAATAGTAACAATAATGGTAATGGTAACTGAGAGTGGGAATAGTAATGGAGTTATACCAGAATGGTCCAGAGACAATGAAGTGGAACTAGGGTAGTACTTAACTGGAGCAGAGATAGACTGAAAATGGAATGGGGCAGAGTGGGAGCAGAGACCCAGGGGAGCATGTAACACTGAGGGGCAGGAAGCATACATGCATAGCTGGGGCAGACTGGAATGGTGACAGAGGGCCAGAGTTGCCTGAAGGGGAGTTAGAGGACTAGAGTAGCTTACTGGGTATAAGGACCAATCATAAGTTGGGTTAGGATGGGGTTGTTATGGTGTCAATCTTCTGAATGACCCATTCTAACCCTAAATGGTCTGCCTTGATGAAGTACATTGGTTTTATTTGCAGATTTGGATTGAATAGAAGGAGAAATGGTGTGTGAACTCAAGCTAGCAAGGTCTGAGGAGCCATTACCACTAGTTAGAAGGAAAAGAGACTATATTGAAGGTGGTATGGTTTTGGTATGAGGATAACAGGTGATTAAGGCTGGGAAGCCTTAACCAAGGAACTACCTACTATATATACTATAGCCAATGGTGCATAGACCACCTAGTCTCTCCAGCACAATACTAAATAAGGAAATAGGGCATAGGGTGAGGGTAAAGGGTATGACTAATGGGCCATGTGGATAAGGGGTATAGAATGGAGAGGCTATATAAGAATGGAAGGTCAGGGCTCAGGATAAGCAGAGATTAAACCATGCCCCCAACCATGAGGCTAAGGAGATCCTATCTGGATCTCTGCCACAATTAGATCCATCAATCTAGATCTAAGATCAGATGTCATCTAGATCAGATCAGGAGATACTATCATCTGAGATACTAGATCTAACCATAAGCTGTGCCTAAACCCAAGGGGAAACTCTAAAGAACAACTTAACTATATCCTAGGGGTTATCCTTGTTTGGCAATAAAGTCTCATGGTCATATGCTTGTCATGTGACTCTTGTGCATCTGAATGTTATGTTTATAACAGGGGTCAGAATTGGGTCAGAGGTACAGGATATGACAGTTCCCCATAATAAGCTCTTAGTCTGCTATCTAAACTATATTACTCCTGAGCAGTCTATCAATGACTTGCTCTATGACTACCACTTCAGCAGGATCTTAGATTGCTTCTCCTTGTATCTGTTACAAAGTGACACTCCAGCACTAGAACTAGTCATGTGACATTATGTGATCATGCACAAGATATCCCTTTTTAAGCTTAACCCTAGTCTGTGATTCTATTCCTTTAAGAGTATTTATTATTCCTTTTCCTAGCAGTGGTCATGTGATCATCAGTCATCTAACAAGGATCTTCCCAGGATCTTCCCTGGAACTGCCCTCCATCTTATCTCCATGGATCTCATCTGATCTAGATCTGGATCTGGATCTGGACCCTAAATGCATCTGTGGCAGAGATCTCCATCCTCATGATGCAAGTACCTCTGACCCTGCATTTTATTTCCTAGATACTTCTCTTCCATTCTCTCACATCTGCATAATATCCTGCCATATTCTTTATTTTCACTCCATGCTTTCATTCCTTCTTATCTATTAGGATTCAGGACATTCCCTGATTAGGTAGCACATGTACTTAGTTAGCATGGTCCATGCTCAGGATCCCATAATATATAAGGCAAGGGTAGGCAAGCTGGGATTCCCTAGTCTTGCTCACTTGAGTCTTGATTCAGTCTTACTGGCATAGGCATTGGCTTATTGCTCCTTCGACTCTCAGATTATCAGTACTCTCTATAAGTAATCCAACAGTTTCCTATTGGCTTAGGGACTGGCTCTGGCTCTTACTCTTTTTTCATCACATTTAGTTCCTGGCCACTAGCACAAAAGCCAGATAGCAAAATAGGAAGGCACTCCCCAAGGGTTAGAGTTAGGAAGGTTAATGCATCAGTAGTTGCATTTCAGTATCTTCCAGAGATAACCATAGCTTGACTCACCATCTCCACCAAGCTTGCCATTGAGGCTGAAAAGGCCAAACCCAAGGTCATTCTTTTCTCTGAATACTCCTGATTCTCTTTAATATTCTCTAACACATCAAAAACCCTTGACTATCTTCTGCCCTCTTGCCTCTACAATTATGAGATCAATCTGAAGGACACATTCATCCCAAAGATAGGTAAAGTTTACCCTTTATCTCCCTCAAAGCAACAGGCCATGGAAGACTTCCTTAAAGAAAATCTTTGGGCTGGGAAGATCTGTCCATCCAACTCCCCTCAAGCCTCATCCTTCTTCTTCATTAAGAAAAAGGATGGCAAACTCCACCCTTGCCAAGATTATAGATATCTTAACAAATATACCATTTGTAATGCCTATTCTCTTTCTCTCATCTCCAATCTCATTGATAAGCTCCATAATACTCAGCTTTTCACTAAGTTTGACATCAGATGGGGCTATAACAATGTCCATATTCAAGACAGACACCAATGGAAAGCTGCTTTCATTATGCATATAGAGCTTTTTGAATCCATGGTAATGTTCTTCAGTTTGAACAACTTACCTGCCACTTTCCAGCAATTCATGAATGACTCATTCCAGGATATAATTGCTGAAGAATGGCTTGTTATTTACATGGATAACCTCCTTATCTCCTCCCCTGATGCTAATACCCATCAGGAACACACTTCCCATGTCCTTCAATAGATGACAGAACTAGATTTCTATTTCAAACTGGAGAAATGCATCTTCACCATTTCTCAAGTTAAATATCTTGGGATGAGTGTTCACTCTGGTGAACTTGCCATGGACCCCATTAAACTTGCTGGTATCTCCCAGTGGCCCACTTCCTTGAAAGTCAAGGGTATTTATTTCTTTCTCAGCTTTGCTAACTTCTACAGGCAATTTATCCTCAATTACTCCACTATCACCTGTCCTCTCCTTGACCTTATTAAGAAGGCAATGACCTGGTCTTGGTTCCCTGCTGCTCAGAAAGCCTTCAATTCCCTCAAGGCTATCTTCCTCTCTCAACCAGTTTTGCAAATGCCAGACCTTGCTTACCCCTTTGCCATTGCCACTAATGCTTCTGCTTATGTATCTGTCATATCCTGGACCTCCGATCTGAATTCCAACCCCATTCTGACCTGGCTTACAATTGGTCTTCATATCTAGTAAGCCACTTCAGCCCTCTAACTTCCTACCAGGCAACTCTGGTCCTCCATTACCATTCCAGTCTTCCCCAGCTATGCATGTATACTTTCTGCCCCTCAGTATTATATGCTCCCCTGGGCTTCTGCTCCCACTCTGCCCCATTCTGCTTCCAGTCTATCTCTGCTCCAGTTAAGTACTACTCTAGTTCCCCTTTGTCATCTCCAGATCATCCTAATATAACTCTGTTACCATTCCTGGTTAGTTACTGTTACCATCATTGTTACTA
>JBBPKN010001674.1:0-13395 GCA_038089275.1 Pulveroboletus cf. rosaemariae | reverse complement strand
CAGGTGGCTTAACTAGAGTGAGGACAATGACAAGATGAGGGTTTTTATGTTGATATTCATACTGAGGTACAAAATACAAGACTATAGTACTTGTTATGCTAGGCCTGGGTAGGGACAGGTATAGATCTTGCTGTTGAAAGTGGATAAGACTTTATCAAAGGTAAGCCTCAAGAAAAAGTGGAAGGTGACAAATGAAGTATTGTGCCTTAGTGGTACCAGCTACACTCCCAGGGATGTGCCAAAGTCAGATGCTTAAATGACTATACTGAAGAGTACCAGGTCATGAATAGTAAATTCCAAGTACTAGGTACAAGGTCAGGAAGATGTGGGAACTGTGAGGTGGATTGCAAGGTAGAAGTAGTGTAAGGAAAGAGAAGACAGAAAGTACACTACTTTATAGTACAGTTTAATAAGGTTTGAGTGGAGATGACTAAGGTAATCATGCTAGTGAGTGATGAGTAAGATATCTATATGGAAATGAATGGAAGGTAATGGAACAATTATAAGTTAGCTAATTGAGAGATAGAACACCTGGGCAAAGGGTGTAATAAGAGAGTGGTCTGAGCTAGGCCAGAATGCAAAAAAAGTGGAATTTATTCTAAAAGGTGAACAAAAAAGCATCCAGGATGCATGAAGAGCAGAAGCTAAGTGATGAGAAAAGGAAAAAGAAGAGAAATAAGAGGAAAATGTAACATTGCCCCCCTGCTAGGGGTGAAGGACCCTCAAAACCCTAGAAGGCATCATAGGAGGGGCCTGGGGAGCCAGTGATGTTGGCCCAGCCAACCTTGTTGATGACATTGTTGTGGAAGTCAACATTGGTGTGATAAAAAGGTAGAGGAGGTGACAAAGCTTCAGAAGGGCAATGGTAGGACCCCTGGGAGTGGTGAGAGCCATGAAAATGTTGAGAGGAGCAGGAGGACCCATAAAAGGAGTTGTAGAATGAACCACAGAAGGAGAAGAATGTGGAGGAGGAGACAAGTGGGTTAATAACATGATGCTAAGCTGGGAAATGAGCCTGGGTATGTCCAGGGTGCCAGTAGAGGCAGTAGGGGCACTGGTAGAAGGGACAGTTAATTTGAATGTGTCCCAGGCAGTGGCAGTAAAAGCATGCCTCATAAAAGCAAGGGTAAGAAGGAGAGAGGTAACTATTACCATGAAGGCTGGTTCACCAGGCTTCAGCTCATTCTAGAGCAGCAAGCTCATCATCATCTAATGGGGAGAAGGATATAGAGGGAGTAGAGGGAGTGTATCCTTAAGCAGTGGCCAACTTGCACATATATCAGTTGAGGTCAGTGAGAAACTTGCCCATTTCTAGCTGATAGGCAAGCAACTCAATATTGAAGAGAAGTTCACAGTGGATAGAAGAGATGAGGGCCTGTGCAAGGGAGATCTGAGCATGAGGAATATGGGCAAGGGCTGAGGCAAGGAGGGAAAGACAAAGGAGCTGCATGTAAATCTGATATATGAGCCACAGGGGTGAGAACATGTTGAGGTGCAAGCCAATAGGGATGGCAAGGCAGGAGTCCATGATAAATATTATGACCTGTTGTGAGTAATTGGGAGAGGGGGCACCATAATGAAGGGTGTGGGCTGAAAGCAGAAGGTTAATGCTAAGAATACCAGTGAACATGGTGTCAATGGCAGGAGGAGGGACAGGGATGGGAGTAATAATGGCTGGGCCAATGGAGATAGCAGGGGGTGAGGCTACAAAGTCCTCAGAAGGTAGCTTGGGGGCAAAAAAGGAAAGGGGAGAAGAAAAACATGTATCAGTTAAACTAGATAGGAAGGAGATAAGTAATGGCTTAACAGAAACTTCCTCAATGGAAAGTTGGGACATGAAGACAGGAAGGGTGTTGAAAGAAGTGTTGCAGGAGTGAAAACCTTGGTCAATGGTAAAGGCCATTGTTATTTGTGGGAGCAGGCAGTTTTCATGGTAGTGAAGTGAGGGGAAGAAGTAACTGAGGGGAAATGATGAGGGTGGAGGAGTTTATACTTATCCAGAGTGAACTGGGAATGTTTTAGGTTCTGCTCAGGTTTCCATGAGTTGTCTTCTGCCAAGTACCCTTTCCATTGGATCAGGAACTGACAGTTGCTAAAGGGGCCTCAGGGTTTCAATATCCACTCTAATTCATATTCCTCTTCACCTTCTATAAGGTCCAGAGGTGGAGTGGAAAAGTTCTTTCTGTGTACATTATTTTTGCAATAGGGCAATAACAGCAATCTGTGGAATATGGGGTGGATCTTCCATGTAAATGGAAGACAGAGATAATAAGTGATGGGGGAAAGGACTGCTGTGATAGTGAAGAATCCTTCCCATTTAGGGAAGAGTTTGGGATGAATGATAGCCTGTTTCAAATTATAAGCTTTTAGCCACACCTTATCTTCCTTAGCAAATAGGGAGAAGATGGAGTGGATGTGGGACACCATGGTCTGGCAGGCTAGATCATGTGTGGTGAGGGCTTTATTGTGAGCAGCAAGGAGTGCCTTAGTGTAGTCAGCAACTGCAGGCATCAGTGATTTGTCAATGATGGAGAGAAGGGCTGTTAAAACCTATACCAGTATGAATATACTAGTTAAAACCAGTTAAAACCATTAAAACTGTATCTCTCAAATCCAAGTATACTATTAAAATATATACCCAGTTCCTTACTGAACAAAATCCTTGTTGCTAGAGGACAAAGGTTAGGTTCCAGTGCCTTATTGGTGCATGAATCTAAGGGAAGGTCATAACTTCAGAGACTCCAGAGGGCTCTGAAGGGGTCCAGAGAGATCCAGGAAGGGTTTCATTAATCAAATGGGACTTGGCTTCACCTTATATGGTGCACCCTTGCACTTTCCAGTGTCCTGATTTACATAGATGTTGAAGATGCATTAAAACCAGTTCCTTTCTGAATGAAACCCTTGACACTGAAGGAAAGTCATAACTCCAGAGGGCTCCAGAGGAATCTAGGAAGGGCTTCAATGATCAAATGGGACTTAGCTTTACCTTATGTAATGTGCCCTTGCACTTTCTGGTGTCCTGATTTACATAGATGTTGGAGGTAGGTAAGAAGGCTGTCTCTATGCTCAACAGGAGGGACAGGCAGGACAAGGAGAGTCAAGCCTAGTCATGGGGGTGGGACCTTGCAACTTCCTCAAGGATATCACTCAGCCCTGGAGATTCTCCAGAGTAACTCAGAGGGTCAGAGTGAGCTCAAAGGCTTGATCAGAGTGAGGACAAAGATAAGGGGGCATTTATGTTGATATTTGTACTAAGGTGACAGATTATCAAAACTCAAATACTGCTACTACTACTACTACTGGGTTGAAGTTCACTGGAAGGGGATGTAAGCTCCGGAGATCTCCAGAGTTTTTCAGAGTTTCCAAAAATGGTTAAGTAGTCAAGTAGCAGGTTTTTTATCAAACAGGACTTGGCTTTGGTGCTCTTGCATAGCCTTGGTGTCCTGATTTGTGGCAGGCCAGAGATAGCAGAGGAGAGCTTGCTCAGGGCTCAACAAGAGAGACAGACAAGATGAAAAGTGTCAAGTCCAGTCTTAAGGAGCAGAGTCATCAAGACTTATAGAAGGTAGCCAATAGGCTGGTCATAATCTCCAGCAGGGCCAGAGGGTTGGAGTGAGTCAGGGACTCAGGTCGGATAGGGGTAGTAACAACAGTAAAGTTATTGCTCATCCCAAGTCAACATTAAGCCATAATGACTTTAATGCTGAAAACTCCGGAGTAATCTGGAGAGTCAGAGTGAGCTCAAGAGCTCAATCAGAGTAAGGATGATGACAATAGAATGTTTCTGTCAATATTTGAACTGAGGTACAAGATATGAAGCTACAGTACTTATATCTCAGAGAGGCAGAACTATCTAAGAGTATAATGAAGTGAGACAGGTGCAACTCAGAAGTAAAGCAGATGTCTAAATATCTAAGAAACAAATGGAGATGTCAGGGAAGACAATGTCCAATCATGTCAGACTGAAACTGAAGGGTGACAGGATGAAACAGGGGAAAGCATGGAACAGGAATGGAACAGAAATAGTAACAATAATGGTAATAGTGACTGAGAATGGTAATGATAATGGAGTTATACTGGGATGGTCCAGAAAAGATGAAGTGGAACTAGGGTAGTACTTAACTGGAGCAGAGATAGACTATAAATGGAATAGGGTAGAGTAGGAGTGAAAGTCTGGGGGAATGTATAATGCTAAGGGGTGGGAAGCATACATGTGTAGCTGGGGAGATGTTATAAACATTTCAATGTACTCTGGAGTGGACAGGGCTTGGCTTCACCTTATGTGATGCACCCTTATGCCAGTACCAAGTGCTCCGATTTATGGAGGGGTTGGAAACTATTGGAGGATCAGGATTGGCCAGAGGGCTTTTTCCCAACAAGAGGCATGATGTCAAGCTGTGGAATAAGTTGAGAGACTTTAGGGTAGGGTATAATGTCAAGTTGTGAGACAGAAGGGGTCTGGGGGAAATCATAACATTGTATTATGGTTGATATTCAAACTGAAGTACAAGATACTGAACTCCAGTACTTATACCTCAGGGAGACAGATTATCTAAGGAGGGAATGGAGGTATAAAAGGAGTTGTCTCATAAGCAAAGCAGGTGCCAATGCATCCTGGATACAAATAGAGATGTCAGAGGAGACAATGTTGAATAATGTCAAACTGAAACTAAGTAATGACAGGGAGAAATGTGGCACAAAGGAACAGGAACAGAAAGTGAGGTCAGAGAAACAATGGAGTTGTATTGAAATGGTACAGAGTTAGTATAGGTAAAGTTGTAATTAATCATTAGATAGGAGAAGATGGAGGTAAGGGGAACTAGGAAACACACAGCTTAAAGCGTAGAAGCAACCAGAGTTGCATCGGAACATAGCAGAGTTGACCCATTGGCATAGGATGTGACAGGAGACTGGAATGGTGACAGAGGGCTGGAGTTGCCTGGAGGGGAGTCAGAGGGCTAGAGTAGCTTACTAGATACTAAGACCAATTATAAGCTGGGTTGGGATGAGGTCAGAATTGGGTTGGAGATCCAGAATATAACAAGATGGAAAAGAATAACTGTTTTGATGCTCAACAAAAGGGACAGGTAGGATGAGAAGAGTCAAGCCTAGTTATGGAGATGGGACCTTATGACTTCTTCAAGGATATTGCTTGATCTCAGAGGTTCTCTAGAGTAACCTGGAGGGTCAAAGTGAGCCTAAGGGCATAATTAGAGTGAGGATGATAACAAGAGGGTATTTATGTCAATATTTATACTAAGGTACAAGATATAGGACTATAGGACTTATATCTCAGAGAGGCAGAACTATCTAGAAGTGTAGCAAAGTGAGATAGGTGCAAACTCAAAAGTGAAGCAGATGTCTAAATATCTAAGAAACAAATGGAGATGTTAGGAAAGACAATGTTCAATCATGTTAGACTGAAACTGAAGGGTAACAGGATAAAACAAGAGGAAACAAGGAACAGGAATGGAACAGGAATAGTAACAATAATGGTAATAGTAACTGAGAGTGGGAATAGTAATGGAGTTATACTGGAACAGCCCAGAGACAATGAAATGGAACTAAGGTAGTACTTAACTGGAATAGGGATCAAACTGAAAATGAAATAGGACAGAGTGGGAGTGGAGAGCTGGGAAAGTGTATACCAATGAAGGGGTGGGAAGCATACATATATAGCTGGGGCAGACTGGAATGGTGACAGAGGGCCAGAGTTGCCTAGAGAGGAGTTAGAGAGCTAGAGTGGCTTACTGGGTTGGGATTGGGTCAGAATTGGGTTGGAGGTATGGGATATAATAGTATTCCTCCCTTAGGCCTAAATCCTTGAAGGCCATTGGCCTGGAGTGTGGAGAGTATGGACATGTGATTGTGCATTTAGTAACATTGGAGAGGTAGAGCAGAGGGTTATGAAGGTGATGAGCACATGACCTTGTTTAGTAACAATGGGGTAAAAGAGTGGAGTTTTTTGGCTCACTCATGAATAAAAACAGGGACTGCATGGTAACTTGTTTTTCTTTCATTACAATAACATGGCCACATTTGATGATATTGTGACATGGGCCAAGGAATGCATTGCAGAATGCACCAATAACAATGAGGTATTGAGTAACATTAAATACACCAAGTGCAAGAGATGCATGAAAATAAGGAAAGAAAAAGAGCAGAGAAGGGTGAAAGAGGCCTGGAAGGCCATGGAGGAGGCTGCCTGAAGGCAGACTAAGGAGGCTGAGAGGACCCAGCAGGTGGCAGAGGCAGCTGCCCAAGAAAAGGTGAGTATCATGGTAGTTCACCTAAGAGCAAGGTGGCTGAAAACCATTAGGTGGCATGAGTGCAGGCCCAAGTGGGCCTAGCAATAACAAGGGGAAGCAGAGGGTGGAGGAGACACCAGCATGCCAGAGATGCAAGGATAGGGGGATGGAGTGTGAGGTGGGCATGGGGAAGTCCACATCATGCTTGGCCTACCAAAAGGCCAAGGTAAGGTGTGCATGCTCAGGGAAGAAGAAGCCAGTGTGGAAATAACAACAGAGGAATGCAGAGAAGAAGTGACCCAAGAAGAGAGCATGCTCAGAAGAAGCAGAGGGCAGCACCAAGCAGGTGGCAACCATATGGGAGGTGGGAGGCAGGGTGATGCAGGAGATAAGAAGGAAGAACTGGCTGCTAGCACAGCTGGTCAACATTCTCAATTCCACATGGAGGGTGAGCAGAGAAGATGTGGAGAGTGGGCCAGAGGACAGTGAAGAGGACAAGGTGGCAGGAGAGATGATGGAACTTGGGATGGAGGTCTGGAAGGGAGTGAGAAGAAAAGAAGACAAGGATATAATGGTACTAGAGTAGTGTGGTAGTTACTCTAGTTTGTCTTTATAACAGAGGTTGGGATTCAGAAATGACTCAGGGGGCCAGAAGTTAGAATACAAAAAAGAGGCATCAATAATTACTTAAGTAAAGGCCTTGCAAACCTTGAGTAAACAAGTTTGGAGTAAATGCAGAGTAATCCTGAAAAGTAAGGTTTCTGCAAATCACAATAACCTATCAAGATGAAATCTCATGACCAGGCAAGTGGTGTTTTGGGCAGTCATGGGGTGATAAGGAGAACAAAAGAACAACCAAGAAGGAAACAGAAGAATTAACTGAATTTCCTAGAGAGACAAGACTAGAGACTAATGTCAAAATGGTTGCTTCTGAAATAGAGTCAGAGAAGCTAAAAAGAAATGAAGGGGGGCAGAAGCAGAGAGTCATGGGGCTTTAGAAAGACTACTGGAGAGAAGATCAGAAATTAGACTAGAGCCCAATAGTCAAACAAAATATTCAAAACAAATGTTGGAAAGGTTGGATCTAGAGCAGGAAAGAAACAGAGTTGAGGAAGGTTTCTTATCTTCAAAAGGAACTAAAACACACTAATTGCCAGTGAGACAGTTTATTGTGTGGCTAGAGGTTGGAGCTAAATTGGAGTTGGGTCAGATTCTGATAAAGCAGGTAGAGACAGAAATGTCAAAGACATATCCCATTCCTGATGTCCTTATTCAGTGAGCTCCAATACTGGTCTAATGAACAACTAGCTTCTCATCCACATAATGAAGTAGGCCTGATGTGGGCCAAACATCTGGAGCATACAAGAAGGAGAATAGCCAGCCATATAGTTCTAGATTGAAGTGATGCTACATGATCATCGGGAGGACAGGGGTCTGGGACTGAAGGCATGGGAGGAGTAGCCAGAGAGGCAGAGTGGGCACAACTTGGGGGTTTAGCAGTCAGGAAAGGTGGGGGGTCAGAGCCTGTGGGGGACTGCCTAGTTGCAGACACCATTTGCAAGGTCAGTGGTTGTCTTTGCCAAGAGATGAAGGAGCAGAACAAGCTCCTTCATGATCTAGTCCAGATCAAGCTGGTGGAGGGTTGTCAGGCTGGGTACATTGTGGCAGGGGGACCAAGGGTTATCCCTGTTAACCTTGAGGCTAAGGTAGAGTGAAAGAACAGCAGAGTGGTGGTTGGAAAGGACCCAGAGGAGTGGGTATTGCACTGAGGGTTGCTTGCTGGTCTTGCCTCCTATATACCACAAATAAACATGTATATCAATTGAATTGCACATCATTCATATGCTGCAGCAAGGGGAGGGAGATGAGCTACTCAGGAGAGAAACAAAGGTAATTGGAAATAATCAGAGATGGATGCAGTTGACATAGGTAGGGATCAGTCACTGCACAAGTGGTAAGGGTAGTCAGAGGGGGAAATTGGCACAGAGCACATCTGATCATTGCATAAAGAGGTAGACAGTTGACCAGGTGGGCTGGGCACTGTGGCAGAAGATATTGGAGATGGAACAGAGGGAGGTCAGAGGGGTGAGCAATGGAACTGAGGAAAGGGCACAAGTGCTAGATAACTGGTAGATTGCAGATTGCTAGGTGTGATCAGCAGTTACTAGTGTGATCACTAGATGCTATCACTAGATGCTATCCCCTCCTCAAGGTCGATGTTCCATTGTTAACTAGGAGACAGAAAATAAAAGGGCCTGAGACAGTGCAAAGTGTGTAGTGGAAGGTATCTGGAAGTACCTGGAGAGATGGGAGGAAGGCTGAAAGTAAAGGCCAACCAGAAGAATGGACACAGAAATGGGAGATTCCCAGGAGATGCAGAAAGAGCAGAAATATCCCCAAAGAAGAAGAAAAACTCAGGGAAAGTGAAAGAACAGGTTCCTGGATGACAGATCAGAGGAGAAACAGGAACTGAAGGCAAAGAGTAATGGAGTTGCTGGAACAAGGCCAGAAGATCATGGGATTCCCAGGGCAAGAACAATAAAGGGGTTTGGAGGAGGTTCCAAAGAAATAAGCAGCATTTCCAGGAGACACAGAAGAGCAGAATGTCTCCAGAAATAGAATACCCAGGGAAAATGAGCAGGATACTCAGAAGACACAGAAAAGCAGAATATCTTCCAGGAAAAAGAATACCCAGGGGAACAGAAAGACAGATTCTGTGACAACATATAGAAAAGGTAAGGGAAAACCTGCAAGCAGGAATGGAGTTATCAGGAAACAATGCCCAAAGAGCAAGGATTTCCCAGGCAGGAATCAGAGAGAACAGAGAGGTGTGGAGAGAATTATGCAAAACAAAGGTTTTTTAAAAGGGGACAGAAAGTGACAATTGGCAAGGGTTATAGGGAGGTGGCACATCAATGAAAACAATGTAGCACCATATAAAGGAAATCCAAGCAGGTACCAATAAGAAACTGAAACAAAGCTCAATTAACTGCAAGTAGGAAAAGAAAGGGTAGTTGCAGCACAGTTATAATGGAATAGTGAGCTTTCTGGGGAGACAGAAAGGGATGGAGATGCCCAGAGAGGGCAAGAGACTTTGGGCATGTGAAACAAAATGTGGGGAGCACATTGGAGTGCAGAGGAAGAGAGGTGGTGCTTCTGAAGCCTGGTTGGTCAGAAAGGTGGGTATACCTTAACTGCAAGGGTAAGGAAACAGGTGGCAGAAATGCCAAGGGCAAAGAAGATTAAAGGGTCAAATGATACAAGTTTGGAGGAGGTCAGAGGTGGATGGAGGTGTCTTCATGGTAGGTGTATCAACAGACAAAACTGGCCTGCTACAAAGAGCAGAGTGACACAGAGATAATCATGCACTTAGGCAACAAAGTTGTAACTACCAGATAATAATGAAAAAACTGTGGTTCAGGATCAGAGTTAGCTGAGACTAGAGTGGTACAGAGCTACAGGGAGTGTGCAAGATGCTGGCATGTGTTATTCAGTGAACAGACAAGGTACTATTCAATACCCAGGGTCAATAGACCACAGTGAATGAGTTAGTAGTGTTCTAGAATCAGTGAACACAAACCATCCAGCAGAGGGTAATGCTAGGCATTGACAGAGTAAATTCAACAGTCTTTGTAGGATGTGTGGAGGTCCAATAGCTTGAGCAGAAGAGGTGAAGTCAGAGGAAAAGGAGAAGCATTGGAAAAAAGCAGGAGTGGGCAAAAGGAGGTCAGAGTATTGGGGCTCTCAAATCCTAAATAGAACAAGGTACCCCATGGGTGATTGTAATAATCAGAAATGCATGGAAGTGCAGTGCCAGAGGTTGGAGAGACAAGGGGTACAGGTTTAATAGACTTGTTATACTTAGGAGGCCAGGTCTTGATAGACTAGGACCAACTGCCAGAAATGGGTTGCCTAGGAGTAGAGAACAGATACAGGAGGGTGATAATCACCTATTGATAATCCTGGAGTGACTTGTCAAGAAAGGGGCCAGGAAATGGCTTGAGGATGCTTAGACTGTGATAGTGAGATCTAGACATGAGAAGTTGATCAGAATGGTCCAGAGTAACATGGAGTGGGTTTTCATTAAGGATCACCAGGTGACAACAAAGTGTTAGAGGACCAGAGTCAGCTGCCAGAAGGAAATGGAAAAAAATGGAGAAAGTGGTGCTCATGGGTAATGTCATATCCTGGACCTCTGACCCAAATTCTAACCTCATTCCAACCTGGCTTACAATTGGTCTTCACACCTAGTAAGCCACTCCAGCCCTCTGACTCCCCTCCAGGCAACTCCAGCCCTCCATCACCATTCCAGTCTCTCCCAGTTATGCATGTACACTTCCTGCCCCTCAGTGTTATATGCTCCTCCAGGCTTCCACTCCCTCTCTGCCCCATTCCACTTCCAGTCTATCTCTGCTCCAGTTAAGTACTACCCTAGTTCCCCTTTGTCATCTCCAGACCATCCCAATATAACTCCATTACCATTCCCAGTCAGTTACCATTACCATCATTGTTACTATTCCTGTTCCATTCCTGTTCCTTGCTCTCCCCTGTTTCATCCTGTCACCCTTTAGTTTCAGTCTGACATGATTGAACATTGTCTCCCTGACATCTCCATTTATTTCCTAGATATCTAGACATCTGCTTTGCTTTTGAGTTTGCACCTGTCTCATTTTGTTACACTTCTAGATAGTTCTGCCTCTCTGAGGTATAAGTACTGTAGTTCTGTATCTTATACCTCAGCACAAATATCAACAAAAACACCAGAAAACCCTCTTGTTGTCATCCTCACTCTGCTTGAGCCTTGGGCTCACTCTGACCCTCCAGATTACTCCAGAGTATCTCTAAGGCTATGTGATATCCTTGAAGGAGTTGTAAAACCTCACCCCCATGACTAGGCTTGACTCTCCTTGTCCTGCCTGTCCCTTCTGTTGAGCATAGAGACAGCCTTATCACCCACCCCAACATCTATGTAAATCAGGACAATAGAGAAGTGCAAGGGCACACCCCATAAGGTGAAGCCAAGTTCCGTTCGACCATTGAAACCCTTCCTAGATTTCCCTGGAACTCTCCAGAGCACCCCGGAGTTCTGATCTACCTCCAGCATCAAGGGTTTCATTTAAAAAAGAGAAACTGGTTAAAAGTATACTTGTCTTGGTATAGGTTTTAACAGTCTCTTTTTAGTAGGGATGGAAAGTTTTAACAGATAGGCGACCATAATTTAAACTGCATTCAAGGGTCCAGAAGGACTGGTGATGCTGTATAATAGTAGAGAGTCACAGCTGCTCTAGAGAATCCAGAGTTGGAAATAGGGGAATACCAGGGTCAGAAGTCAGAAGTTAAGTCTAGGCACATGTATCTCAAGCAACTGGGGCCAGTGACTGATGTCATAGATCATTGAAGAGGCTTGGAGAGGCTTGAAAGGTCAGAGGTAGTAAGGAGCTTGCATTATATAAAGGATAGATCAACTTAGGGATCAGATGCCCAGAAGAGTATGAGATTATAATAGTATCATTAGTGGTTATAGCCTGACAGATAACACAAGGGATGGGTTGAAGTTCTGGAGATCTCGGAGGGATTATCCATGAGTGTGCCAAGCATGCAGGTGGTTCAGAGTTAAGTGTTGAGAAACAGTTGAGGCCAATCCTGAAGTAAAGGCTTGAAGAAGTGCAAGTGAGAGTATGAATATATTGTTAAAACTGTATTTCTCAAATCCAAGTATACTATTAAAACATATATGTTATGATGTCAGTTTCAAATGAAATGTGATAAGACAAATCACAACCCAATCAAGGGTAAGGCAAGAATAATATAGGAAAGGAGCCACTAGTGAGGCCACCTACAGTAAAGATACAAGTGCTCAAGACTAGAGCTTGAGACGTGCTAAGGCTACAGTATTTATATGGTACAGAATGGTGCATGGACCAAGACCCTGATGGGAGAATTCCCACAGACCCTAAGGCACCATCAAATGGAAGAGAAGCACTCATGAGAATAGCCAATTGGTTGAAAGGAATGAGGCTTCTGAAATGGAAGCAAGATGGAAATGAAAAGTAGTTGGAAGACATGAGGCTAACCCTATGCCCTGGGTCTAGACTCATCATGTGACCTGATAAGATAAAAGATTAGATAACCATGTGGAAAGATAAGATAAAGTCACGTGATCAAAAATTGAAAAAGTGAACTATAACACTACCCCCTTTTTAGATCAAGGATTCCAGATGAGATATGCCTAAAGGAGATTCAACGGTATGGTTTTCATATGACAAGAATAAAGAATGGAAAGAGGTAAGGTCAGTAGTAAAAAGTCAATGAGGAGCAGAGGGATGAAGCTTGTGGAATTCATTAATAAGATCTGGTGAATTGGCTAAATTGTCTTTTGTTTGCCAAGTATGATCATTATTACCATATCCAGTCCAATGAACCAGATATTTGAGTTTGCCTTTTTAAATTCTTGAATCCACTATATGATCAACTTCATATTCTGCATGACCTTCCTCTGTGATTAGAATAGGATCTGGGGTGAGAATATCTTGACCTTGAAGGGATGGAAGATACAGTTTGATTCGTGAGATATTAATTGTAGAATGAATCTGCATTGTTTTAGGTAAACGCAAATGAACTGCATGCGAAATGACTTCTAAAATCTCGAAAGGTCTGATCCACTTCTTGGTAAGCTTTTTTGAGGGATAGGGAAGCATTAAATTTTTGGTAGACAACAGAACTTGCTGGCCTTTTTGATATACTGGCATGCTTTGCTTATTCTGTTTCTCCATCTTTTCTTTTGTCTTTTCCAATGCTTTCTTAACTTCTTTAAACAATTTAGACATGTTTCATAGGAAATGAGATGATGGATTATCTGATATAGGTGGCTCAAAACCAAGCCATGGATGATATGTTTTCATTATCTCAAATGGTAATGTGTCTGTAGAGGTCGAATACAAATTGTTATGATGATATTTCACTATTTTGAGCCAATCTGCCCAAGTGTCTTGCTGTTTTGCAATGAAGTTCCTCAAATATTGTTCTAATTCCCAATTGATCCATTCTGTTTGTCTGTCTATTCTTGGATGGTATGCCATTGATAACTTCTGCTTGATCTGCAGAATTTTGTTTAACCATTTTGTGAACTCCAATATGAATTGCGGTC
>JBBPKN010001673.1:0-13413 GCA_038089275.1 Pulveroboletus cf. rosaemariae | reverse complement strand
ACATATATTGGACCCTGAAGTGCTGTAAGATAATTATATATCTTAGGTAAGTAATATATTATGTCACTCTTATGTCACTAATTAGCCTGCAGCATATATAAACCCTACCATCACAAATAAATTCCCTCATCTTTATTATAAAACATCTTTCTGCTGCTTAAAGAGATAATATCATCTCTCTTGCCTCTCTTGATCTTTCTTGTAAGAAAATTGCATCTCAAACTGGTCTAGGAAAGTCTACTGTGGCTAGGGTCCTTCAGAAAATCCAACCAGAGAAGGAAAATCATCATGGTGGTCATTCTTCAAAACTTTCTCCTATTAACAAGCATGCTATTATTCAACAAATTCTTACTGGAAAGGCCAGTAATGCAGTTCAGGCCACTCATATCATCAATTCTATTGTCAGCACTCCTGTCTTCCCACAAACAGTCAGGAATACCCTCAAGGAAACTTCTCTAAAAGCTGTGGTGAAAAAGAAAAAACCTCTTCTCTCTGCTATTTATAGAAAAAGTAGGTTGGCCTTTGCTCTGAAGTACCAGCATTGGACTGTGAAGAACTGGAAGAGGGTGATTTGGTCAGATGAGACTAAAATCAATAGGATTGGATCAGATGAACAAGAATATGTGTGGAAAAAGAAAGAAGAGAAAATAAGTTCTAAGAAAATCAAAGATACAGTTAAGTTTGAAGGAGGATCACTCATGATATGGAACTGTATTGGATGGAATGATGTGGGAGTTTTAAGTAAGGTTGAGGGAAGGATAGATATTAAACAGTATGTGGCAATTTTAAAGGAAGACTTGTTGTAGAGCATGGAGAATTCTGGAATTCCATTATATGAAATTATTTTTAGCAAGATAATAATCCCAAGCATATCTCTAGAAGAGCTCAAATCTGGTTTAAGGAGCAAGATATCAAGCTTCTGAATTGACCTGCTCAATCTCCAGACCTTAATTCTATTAAATACACTTAAGGTCATTTACAGGAGTTCATCAATTATGGAATAGGGTGGTGGTAGAGTGGGAAAATATTTCTTTAAAGAAGTGTCAAAAATGGATAGAAAGCATGCCTAGAAGGATTCAAGCAGTTATCAAGGCCAAGGGAGATTATATCAGGTACTAAATACCATATCCTATTTAAAGTCAAAAAAACCATCCCAATAAGTTGTGATTTTGATATGGTTGCCATGTTACCAAAACATAACCAAATGCTTTGATCATTGGACCAATAGAAAGCCAAGAGCAAGTACTGCATTTTATACACTTATAGTCTAGCATGATGATTAGTAGTTATTGATAGTCATTGCATTTAGTGCAAAATATGCAAATATTGGGACAGTTTTTTGAGTCACTGTAACTAGTATGTACCTTATCAAAATTGAATTGAACCATGTCTGTTATAAATGACAAGTTTGAATGCACAAGAGTTATATGCTCATCACATGATCATGAGACTCCTATGCTGGATTGGGCATAACCCTAGGCTATGATTAGTTTTATCAAAGTATATCTCAACTAAAGAATTAGCACAGGATTAGTCAGCAATCTCAGATGATGGTATTTTCTAATCTAATCTAGATAATATCTGATCTTGGATCTGATCTATGGCAGAAATCCAGATAAGATCTCCTCAGCCTCAAGGCTAAGGTGCTATATTTATATCTGTTGACCCTGCAGTCTTTCCTTCTATTCTATGACTTTTCTTTCATTTAATTCCTTAATACATATGGCCATTTAGTCATACCCTTTACCCTTGCCCTATGCTCTATTTCCATATTCATATTTATCCCTGGTAGACTTGGTGGTCTGTGCACTACTCTAGATAGCATAAATAGGCTGCTCATGTAGCTCTTAGCTCCCCAGCTTTGAGCACATGTTTGTTTAGACATCTAGTTATCTTAATAAGTACTCTAGTATTTTATTCTTTACTCCTTAGGCCTAGCTACTCTGAGTATATTCCCATCTTAAGTCCTACATCTCATCTAGGATTAGGCATCCATTATCCTTTCACTCTTACTTTGAATTTGACTTTGAATCTGGCATAACTCCAAGGTAGTTTGGGTTAGGGTTAGATGTAGAGCCTATGCAAGCCAGTCTATAACAATGTCCTGTCCATCTGCCAGCCTTGTGCTCTGGGAAAGCTTATTCATGCATTATTCTTCTTCTTTAAGAGTGGTTGAACATGCTGGTTTCTTGCTCTAATTAACTTAGACCTCTGGAGATCTTTCTCTGTTTAGAGTGCTTCTGGAACATGGTACATAATGACCTCACTGATGACTACATCAAGTGGGTATAGGTTTTATTTCTCTGACACAAAAGCAATGCTTTTTCTGCCTTTAAACTCTGGAAGTCTAAGGTCAAAAACTTGAGTAAGCTATCCATTGTTGCATTCTTGGACAAAGTATGAGCATTCTAATTCTAACTAGCCTGCCTTGAGAGAATGTAATGGATTTGGTGTCAGATTTAGATTAAATAGAATGAGGTCAAAGTAAGGAATACTCAGAGTAGCAAGTTCTGAGGAGCTAGAACACTAGTTACCAGAGAAGAGCCTATATTGCAAGGCACTATAAAAGACTACATTAGAGTAAGGATAACAAGTGGTTAAGGCTGGGGAGTCTTAACAAGGATTGCACTAGCTGCTTATACTAATCCCAGCAGTGCACAGATCACCTAGTAAGTCCAGCACAAATACTAAATAGAAAAAAGGGCATAGAGCAAGAGTAGAGAGTATAACTAAATAAGCCATGCAGAAAGGGGGTATATCAGGAAAGAGGCTATGTAGAATAGAAAGTAAGGGTTTAGGGTTAATGGAGATTAAATCATACTCTCAGCCATAAGGCTAAGGAGATTGTTATGAACTGGCTTGCATAGGCTCTACATCTAACTCTAACTCTAACTGCCTTGGGATTATGCTGAACTCAAGATCAGATTTAAAATAAGAATGAAAGATAAAGGTAACTCTAACCCTAGATGAGGTGTAGGATAG
Organism: Pulveroboletus cf. rosaemariae; assembly: GCA_038089275.1. Classification (NCBI taxonomy): domain Eukaryota; kingdom Fungi; phylum Basidiomycota; class Agaricomycetes; order Boletales; family Boletaceae; genus Pulveroboletus; species Pulveroboletus cf. rosaemariae. The sequence continues at coordinate 10,431 of JBBPKN010001673.1, read as the reverse complement.
AGATGGAAATATACTTAGGGTAGCTAGATCTAAGAAGTAAAGAATGAAACATCTGAATTGCTTATTAAAATATCTAAATGGCTAAACAAACAAGTACTCAAAGCTGGGAAGCTAAAAGCTACATGGGTAGCCTATTTATACTATCTAGGGTGGTGCACAGACCACTAAGTCTACCAGGAATAAATACTAATTAGAAAATAGAGCATAGGGCAAGAGTAATGGGTATAACTAAAGCTATGCATATCAAGGAACTAAATGAAAGAGAATTATAGGAATGGAAGGGAAGACTGCAGGGTTAACAGATATAAATACAGCACCTTAGTCTTGAGGCTGAGGAAATCCCATCTGGATCTCTGCCACAAATCAGATTCATTAATCTAGATCTAGATCTAAGATCCAAGATCAGATGTTATCTAGATACAATTGGAAGATACTATTATCTAAGATCTTGCTGACTAATCCTGTACTAACCCTTTAGTCAAGGAATACTCTGATAGAACTAACCATAGCCTAGAATTATGCTTAATCTAACATAGGAGTCTCATGATCATATGATAAATACATGACTCTTGTATATCTGAACTTGTCATTCATAACAGAGATCCCATTTGGATTTCTGCCATGATTGCATCTTGATCCTCATTTGAATTGATATCAGATTCATCAGAGATATATTGAAAGATCTCCATTATCTGGAATACTAGATTTAACCATAAGTATATTCTTATAAATCCAAGTGGAACTCTGATAATCAACTTGACCATAACCTAGGGTTTGTCTTTGTTTGGCATAGGATTCTCACAATCATGTGATGGTCATGTGACTCTTGTGCTACATTCATAACATTTATTCAGATGTTTTAAATCAACAATAAAGGTAAGTTTCTCAACACTACTTGGCTTTTTTTCATGCATCAGGAAGATATTCATTGGAAATCCACTGCTCTGCACATACCTGAACAAAATGGCATTTCTGAGTGGCTAAATCATATTTTCATTGACTATGTCTGCACTGTTCTTATTAACACTGGCCTTTCCCTTTTTCTATGGGCTAAAGCTGTCAACTATGTTATCTATACCAAGAACTGGCATTCCATCCACTTTCTTGCACATTTCATGCTATTTGAGCAGTGCTATGGGCATAAGCCTGATATCTCCTGTCTTTACTGTTTTGACTATATTGCTTATATCCTTGATAATTCCCCTATGCACCAGAAACTTGATTCTAAGGGTGCCCATGCTGTTTTCATTAGTTACTCAGAGACTCAAAAGGGCTTGCAGTTCTACTTACCTGCCAAACACACTATTTACATTTTGGTCCATGCTATTTTTAATGACTCTGCTGATAGTTATGACTATTTCCCAGCTAAGGGGGAGTACCAATTCTGCTATAACTTGCTTCACTCATTCCTATCTGATCCAGATGATAACACCTCCAGCCAGCCATCTATTGCTTATCTCAATCCTCCTTCTGCTCTACTTGACCATGTAGAGCAATCTGTTGCTCACTCTGATCTTTCTTCTGCTATATCTAACCATGTAGAGCAACCTCTGCCACCCCCTTACACTCAATCTACTTATACTGCTGCTATCAAGGCTTGTGTCATATCCCATGTCAACTCCATCCATTCTGGGACAACTCTAAATACTCATATTTTCACAAGCTATGTCTTACTTAGTATTCCTTTACCCTTTGTCTCTGTTCTCACTTAGTACTAATTACAATTTATATATGTCTAACTTCATCCCTTCTGCTATTACTCTATTACTATTCTACTTTGCTCTCTAGTCATACTTAGTTTCCATTCTTGCTTCCTTCTGACATGTGTTAGTTTCATCTGAACATCTCAATTTATTCAATATCTCCATTCATTTCTAGAATGTACTATATATAAGTTGAGTTACCTTTACCTGTAATATCTTAGTTTGAATATTGACAAAGACCCACCCATCTTGTTCTTGTCCTTACCCTAGAATCCTTGTAATTCACCTCCAACCCTCTGAATAACTTCAGAGGTTACACCAGCCCTTACATTGGCCCTTTTCTAGTAAAGTCTTGATAACACCCCCTTCTATGACTGGGCTTGACACTCCTTATCTTGCCTATCTTCTCTTCAAGTCTAAAGTTGGCTCTCCTCTGAACCCATGACTTCCTCCATAAATTGAAACATAGAATTGTGCAAGGGCATACCATATAAGGTAAATCCAAGTCCCATTTGACCATCTGAAATCTCCAGATGCCTCTGGAAATCACCAGAGTTCAACAAAGAAGGTTTTAACAGCTTAACAAACAATCTCTACAGCTATACAGACTTTACAACAGAACTCTGACCATGAATCCTTAGCCTCTAGCCCATATATATCAGATGCAGAGGACAATGGGGCCCCTGTGCCTGATCCACCTGATAAAAACATCAACATTGTATCCAGTGAAGATTCCCATACATACTATGAGGCAATGAATTCACCCAACCATGCAGAATGGGAGCAGGCCATGTACAATAAGCTCAATGCAGTTACACAACTTGGAATGTACAAGCTTGTTAAGCTCCCTGCAAGTTATAATGCTGTTGATACTAAATGGATTTTCTGCATTAAGAATAATACCTCTGGTCATATCCTATACTACAAAGCCTGCCTTGTTGCATGTGATTTTACCCAAAAACCTGGTATTGATTTTGATGAAATCTTTGCTTCAGTTGCCCAAATCAAGTCAATTTGTCTGCTATGTGCCATTGCTGCTGCACTTGACTGGGAAATCTGTGTTATTAATGTCAACTTGGCTTTTCTCAACAGCAATATGCTTTCTAACCAATTTGCTTACATCAAACAGTTTTTTAGATTTGTTGCTAAAGATCTAGAGCACCATGTTTGACTCCTTTAGAAGGCACTTTACAGCCTGCATTAATCTGGTCACCTCTGGTATTGTAAGCTGAAGGCCATTCTTATTGAACTTGGCTTTACTGTTTATCTTGAATTCCTGTGTTTTTATCTGTTACTATAAATCTGGCACCTGTATCATCACATCACATGTTAATATTCTTGATCTCTATGTTTTCTTGCCAGCCAAGATGGCCAGCCTTAAACATGACTTTGAATGGCATGTTTCCTTCAAGGATCAGGAAAGGATCCAATATCTTCTCAGAATCAAGATTACTTGCAATTACCATACCTGCATAATCTTACTATTCCATCACAGGTATATTAATTCCATGCTCAAGAGTTATGGGCTTGAATCTGCAAACCCCATATTAACACCAGAGCAAGCAGGACTGCATTTATCACATGTATATTCTTCACATATCACAGATAAACTTGCCAACATGTAAAATGTGCTATATTAAAATGCAGTAGCTGTGCTAAATTACTGTGCTATCATAATCCAGCTAGATATTGCACATGCAGTGCAACAGGTCACTCAGTTTTCAGCCAATCCTGGACAGATTCACTGTATAGCAGTTAAATGCATTCTCCAGTATCTTAAAAGCACCCACAATTTCATTTTGAACCTTGGCACCTCTGCTGCAATGCAATCTCTTGCTTTCCATGCATTTTCTGATGCTGACCATGCCAGCTCACCAGATCATGCCCATTCCATCTCTGGCTATGCACTCATGCTTGGTCATGGCATATTCTCTTTGTCTGCTAAAAAACAGACTATAATGGTGCTATTCACAGCTAAAGCAGAATATTACTCTGCAGTTCATGTTAAATGTAAAATTCTTTGGGTACTCACTGAACTCAGTCTAGGGCTGGTGACTTCCATCTCCCTCTGTATTGACAATATCACAGCTATCCACATCCTTATAACACCCAATAAGATGTTCACTTGCACCCATCACATTTGCATCTCCTATTTCTGGCTTTATAATGAAATCAAATGCAAGAAACTTACTCCAGAGCATGTCACTTCCACATACAATGTTGCAGACATATTTATCAAAGAATTACCCATGAATGCACATCATTGCCTTGCTAGATTGCTTGGATTGGCAAATCAGTGAACTTCAGCTAAGAGTGTTATAAAGTGACACTTCAGCACTCCAAGTAGTCACATGATCTCATGTGATTGTGCACAAAAAACCCCTGATTTGGCTTAACTCTAGTCTGTGGTTCTTTATTCATATTTATATTCATTTTCCATCTAGGTGTCACATAATATAACTAGATCTTAGATAAAAGTAGTTGCTGTTATGTACTGGTACTACTTAGCTAAGGGTTATTTTTCATTTTACCTTAAGCTAAGTATCATTTTCTATTTAGACCTCTTTAGCTCCTTTCACTTCTTTCATTTAATCTTATCTGATCTTATTCCCTTTATCTGATCTTATCTTCTTCTATCTTATCATGGTTTTATGTCATGTGTTCTGGTCTAGCCTGGTCTAGTCTTTTACCTTATTGTAATATAGTCTTCTATGATGTCATAGTCTAGCCCTCTGATGTCATACTTCATTGTTATTATGCTTTCTCCTCATTGCCTTCTTCTATTGATTTCTATTTAATTTCCCTTTGCCCTATTCCCTTATTTAGCTTTGTTCTCTGTACACTAGCTATCTCATGTACTTCTTATGGCCTGGTCCATGCACAGTAGGTAGCAATATATAAAAAAGGGCAAGGGCATAAACTGGTTCTCCAATCTAAAGCACTTGTTTTCTTATTTCCTTGTTACCTTAATTTCTGTTTTTGTCATATCTCAGATATTTGAATCCATTTCTGACCCCTTCAGCAGGTCTCTGCTTAGCTAATGCCTCAGTACTCACACCATAGCACTGCCAGCTAGCCTCTCTGACTTCCTGATCCTTCTCCATGCAACTCCAGTTGCAACTCTGATTCTCTTACCCCTTTTGATCCAGTTCTGATCTAGCTTATGCTTATTCCTTGCATTTAGCACTTGCCAAAGCTACACTAGCTCCCTGGCCCTCCTCCATGGAACTCCAATCCTCCAATACCTTTCCATTGCCCTAGCTTTTTCAAAGCTACTCTGTTTCATTGCTGCTTTCATTCTAACTTTAGTTTTGCTTTTTAACTTATGATTTCTGCTTATCATAGTCCTTTCTCCAGCTCCTCTGAAGTTACTCTGCTTTAACTCTGCTTTTTCTTGACATTGGTTCTTACCTTCTGTTTTGTTTCAGCTTTGTATCCAACCACTGTGTCATGATGACACCTGTTGTCAGTTACTCTTAGATATCTTCAATCTTATCTTCATTTGTCTCCAGAAGATAATTTTTCATGCTTTACTCTCCTGACAACTCCTAATACATCTCCATTCATATCCAGGTTGCATTGGCACCTGCCTTCACTTCTAAGATAACTTTCTTCACATCTCTGTTCCTTTTTTAGATAATCTGCCTCTTCAAGGTATAAGTACAGTAGTTCTGCATCTGTTACCTTAGTTTGAATATTGACAGAAACACCCCACATTCACATCTGTTCATCCTTACTTTGACTGAGCCCTTGAGCTTACTCTAAATCTCCAGGTTACTCCGGAGTTTTCAGCATTAAGTCATTATGGCTTAATGTTGACTTGAAATGAGCAATAACTTTACTGTTGTTACTATCCCTATCCAACCTGAGTCCTCTGACTCACTCTGATCCTCCAGCCCTGCTGGAGATTATGACCAGCCTATTGGCTACCTTTCTCAAGTCTTGATAACTCAGCTTCTTAAGACTGGACTTAACACTCTTTATCTTGTCCATCTCTCTTGTTGAGCCTTGAGCAAGCTCTCCTTCACTATCTCCAGCCTGCCACAAATCAGAACACCAAGGCTATGCAAGAGTATACCACATAAGGTAAAGCTAAGTTCCATTTAATGAAGAACCTGCTATTTGACTACTTGATCATTTTCAGAAATCTCCAAAATTATCTGGAGATTTCTGGAGCTTATATCCCCTTTTAGTGAACTCCAACCTAGTAGTAGTAGTAGTAGTAGTAGTAGTAGATTTTTTTTCAACTGTTTTGAGTTTTGATAGTTTTCTAGTTCTCTCTAGGCTTCCATTTCTTTGTTTTTTTTAGTATGGGCATCTTCCAAAGTTGTTCCCTCTTGGTTTAGTTTGGACCCATAACAGTTGCCAGATCTTCCAATGAATCTGATCTTGATCTAGAAGAGAATCAGATCTGTGTGGCAAAGATCCAGATGGGATCTCCTTAGTCTTATGGCTAAGACATGCCTTTAATTACCATTGACCCTAACTTTCCCTTTACTCTAGACTTTTCTTCTATTCCATGGACCATAGCTGTGCCTATCCCTTGTAAGCATTCCTTAATTTCTATCCTATACTTCCATTCCTACTTATCTATTTAGAGCTCAGGGTATTTTTCTACTAGATAGTGCATGTCCTTAGTCAGCAGTTTCCCTTGCAATATATAAGGGGCAGAAGTAGTTAGAACTGGTTCCCCAGTCTTAGCCACTTGAGCTCTAGTCTAGCTTTCACAAGTATGCAGCAGAGATTTATCCTTACTCTTGGCTGGGGCCTTGTCCCTTCACAGTTATGATAGGCTCATTCTTTCCCTTATTTGCCTAATTAGAGCCACTAGCACAAAAGCCCACAAAACATAGTAGTAGAAGAAGACCACTCCAAGATAGGGTTAGAGTTAGGATAAGTCCTCTTTCTTCTCTTTTAGGTTGTCTGTGGCAGAGCACATGAGATCTTGTGCTTTAAAGGGGAAGTGTTAATTATGATATGATCTCCATATATTACTGCTCTCCATTTCACTATGACAACATTAATTCCTTGTTACCTACCCAACATATTTGTATATAACAGCTCTGCTTCTTCTTTCTTTCAACTGTATCCTTAGTTATTTCTCTATTCTGTCTGAGATATGCATGAACTCACTGTATGCTACAGTATCATTTACTGACATATATCTAGTCCTTAGTTCCATTATTCACCACTTGACATATAATATGTAAGATGGCAAAACCAGTATATAATGAATCCTATTCTAACCTGGCTGAATTTCACTGCAAGTAGGTTCCATACATTAATTGCAGCATGAAGATAAATTATTTTGACTATAAGCTCAGCTTTGATACATTGTCCAATCATTGCTTTTGTAGCAGAATTTATTTTTTGCCAAACTATATAAAAGGTAGTATCTAATGGTTTGTAGAGGGTTCCATTAACAATCTGTAACAAGTCACAGTACTCAAATGCTATGAGCATGTGATATATCTATATAAAGTAGATCATATCCCATAACTCTGACTTAATTCTGATCCAGCTTATACCTAGTCTTTATACTCAGTGCTTATCACTATACTTGCCCAGTCATTAGTACAGGCTCTTCTAGCCCTCCACTACCACTCCATATCACTCCAGCTACACTCATATTCCTTTTATCCAGTCATCAGTACAGGCTTCTCTAGTCCTCTGTTTTTTTTCTGCCCTAATTTCAACTCTAGCTCTGTTTCTATTAATAGTTACATAGTATCTTAGTTTTCACTTTGTCTTCTCTGGACAATTCTGTCACAACTTCATACCTTGTCCCACCCTCAGTTACTGTTCCTGTTTCTTGTTCTCTCTTGTCTCTTCCTGCTATTATTTAGTTTCAGTCTAATATTATTTGACATTGTCTTTTCTTTCCTTCAAGGTATAAGTACAGTAGTTCTATATTCTATACCTTAGTTCATATATCAACAAAGAATACCCTTGTCTTGACTTTGTCCTCACTCTAACCAAGCTACCCAGCTCACTCTCTGACCCTCCAGTTAACTCCAGAATCCCTCCAGGCCTGAATGACCTCCCTAAGGAAATCCTAAGGATCCACTCTTATTATGACTAGGCTTGATGCTTCTTGTCTTACCTGCCCCTTATATTGAGCACTGAAACTGCTCTCTCCTTTACCTCTAACCCTCCTGTAATTTAGGATATCAAGCTGTGCAAGGGCACACCACATAAGGTAAAGTCAAGTCCCATTCAACCAACAAAGCCCTTTTCAACCCTTCTCTGGAAACCTCCAGACCTTTTCAGAAGCCTCTGGAGTTTATACCCCCTGTCAGGATCAAGCTCCATCAATGCACTTGAATCTAACCTCTGCTTCTAGCAATAAGGGTTCTGTTTATGCAGTAACAAGGGTATAGTTTTTAATAAGTAGCCAGATTTATTTGCAAGGTGATTATTTTTACTTCATGGGAAAAAGTGACTTGCACTTGTGGGCATATCCCAGAATGTGGACACCATAGGGGCAGCATTTTGACCAGACATATAGGCTTAGGATAGAGATAAGACTGGATTTCAATGGTTGTAGTTAGATCTCAGAGCTCATAACCTAATGAAACTAAGGACTTAGTCAGAACAGAGAAACAACTATATTAGTATCTAATGGAACTAAGGACTAGATAAATGTCAGTGAATAATACTGTAGTATACAGTGGGTTCATGCATATCTTAGTCAGAACAGAGAAACAACTGAAAATGCAGTGCAAAATGAGATATGATATTAAAGGAAAGCAGAGCTGTCATACACTAATATGTTGGGTAGGCAATGAAGGGATTAATGCTGCCATAGTGAAATGGAAAGCTGTGATATATGGATATTATACCATAATCAATACTTTCCCTCAGCTGGAGTTCACTGGTATGGTCAATTCAAGCAACCCAACAAAATGATGGTGCACAGCCATGGGCAGCCCTTTAGTGAATATGTTAGCAATGTTGTCCATGGAGGCAACATGTTCTGGAGTGAGTTTTTTGCATTAGATTTCATTACAAAGCCAGAAATAAAAAATATGGATATAATGAATGCAAGTAAAGATCTCATTGGGGGTTATAAGGATGCAAATGACTGCAGTATTGTCAATACAGAGGGAGGTAGAAGTCACTGGACCTAGATCAAGTTCAGTGAGCAGGTGGCACATCCAAAAAATTTTGCATCTAACATAAATGGCAGAATAGTATTTGACTTCAGCTATGAACAGTGCTGTCATGGTCTGTTTTTTGGCAGACCAAGAGAAGACACCATGACCAAGCATAAGGGCATAGCTGGAGATGAAACAGGTGTAATCTGGTAAGCTGGCATGGTTATCATCAGAGAAAGCATGGAGGGCACTAGATTTCATTGTAGCAGGGCCACTGAGGTTCAAGATGAGATTGCAAGTGCTTTTGAGATACTAGAGAATGCATTTCACTGCAGTCCAGTGGACTTGCCCAGGATTTGCTATAAACTGTGCAACCTATTGCACTATATGTGATATCTGGTTGAATTATAATAGCACAATGATTTAGTGCATCTACTGCATTTTGGTACAGCACATTTCACATGTCAGAAATCTCATCAGCAGTGCTAGAAGAGTGTGCATGTGATAAGCACAATCTAGATTGCTCTGGTATTGATATTGGATTTGCTGATTCAAGCCCATAGATCTTGAGTATAGATTTAATATAGTGGTAGTGAGATAGTGATATAGTACAAGCATGTCAATTACAAGTAATCTCAATTCCAAGGAGGTATTGGATCTCCCCCTGGTCCTTGAAAGAAACATATAGGCCAAAATTGTATTTGAGACAATGTTATAATGCATATTTTTATTTTCTTCATTTTCACCATATTTGGCACTATTCTGACTCTTCACATCGTCACATCACATGACCCTTTCATATCTTCACATTTCTCACCTCACAGATCTAGACTATGAAGTCATATCTTATGTTTGATGCATGTATTTTTAAATCTCTGCTCCTGTTTTGCTATTGGCTTGATTACTATACATTACTTTAGGGCCAGCCCATTAGACATGGTCTGTGTACAATACTATAGCATATATAAAGGAGTCATGCAAGCTGGGTTCTCCAGTCTTGCACACTTGAGCCTTAGTTGCTTTTCCAAGTCCTTGACTTATTACCACCCTTGCCTAGTTCTGTGGCCTCTAAGTTCAAAGGCTACACTCAGCAGAAGATAAAGAAAGCACTCACAGAGAAGCAGAAGATTATATCCATTTCAATATCAAGAAGGTATTTCAGGCAGGTCATTTCTTTTGGTAAGGAGTCATAGAGGCCAAGATCATCAACATGAGAAGTGATGACAGAGATACCAGATTTATGGTAACAAATAAAAATGCAGGGATTAGAGATACAGATAGCAAAGCCAAGTTTAATAAGAATAAACTTGAGCTTTCTATATCAAAGGTGGCCAGATTGATGCAGACCATAGAGTGCTTTGCAGAGGAGCCAAATATGACAATCCAGACCATCAGCAATGAATCCAGAAGGCTGTCAGACATAAGTAGACTGGTCAGGGGACATGTAGCTATTAAGAAAGGCTAAATTCACATCAATGACATGGACTTCTCAGTTAAGTGTGGCAGCAATGGAGCATAACAGTCAAATGGACTCAATTCAAGCAACAAAAGCAAAGGTTTCATTAAAATCAATACCTGGTTGTTGAGTAAAACCACATACAAAAAGGTGGACCTTATAGCAGATAATGTCA
>JBBPKN010001671.1:0-13418 GCA_038089275.1 Pulveroboletus cf. rosaemariae | reverse complement strand
TACAAATGGGGCTGTCAGAGGAGACAATGTCAAATAATGTCAAACTGAAACTAAGTGATGACAGGGAGAAGTGTGGCACAAAGGAACAGGAACAGAAAGTGAGGTTGGAGGAACAATGGAGTTGTATCAGAATGGTATGGAGTTAGTATAGATAAAGTTGTAATCAATCATTAGATAGGAGAAGATGGAGGTAAAGGGAACTAGGAAATACACAGCTTAAAGCATAAAAGCAACCAGAGTTGCATCAGAGACATAGTGGAGTTGACCTGTTGGCATGGGATGTGACACCTTGCCTGTATTCCCCATGCCTGTGTCTCCCTTACCCAGGCCCTCATTATGTCCATCCATCATAAGCTCCTCTCTTCTATTGAAATTCTTGCTTACCAGTTGGAGTTCAGGAAATTCCTCACTAATCTTGACCACTACATGTGCAAGCTTGCTGCCATCTATGGTTATACCCCTTTGACTCCCTCAGCATCCTCATTTTCTCTTGATGATAAGAAACTCACTGCTCTTGAACAGGCTAAAGCCTGGTAAACTAGCTTGCATGGTAATAGCCATCTTCCTTTCTTTCATTCTAACTTTCAGAAGTTGTGGTTTTACTGCCACTGCCTTGGGCATATCCATGTCAACTGCCCCTCCTACCAATGTCCTTACTGTCTCCAATGGTGATCCAGCCATACTCAAACTCACTGCCCAGCTTAGTAACATGTTACTAATTTCCTTGTCTTCTTCTCTGAGTTCTCCTCCCATGGTTCTTCCCATGGTTTCTCTCACTCTTCATGGTGCTTCCACAGCTCTTGCTACTCCCAGAACTCATACAGTCACCCTCCCTTGGCTATGCCACCCCCTTTTTCTTCTTATCACACCAATGATAACTATTATGATAATGTCATTGATAAAGTTAGCTGGGTCAACATTACCAGCTTCCTGGGCCCCTCTTATGATGCATTTTGAGAATTCAGTGGGTTCTTTACTTCTAGTAGGGAGATAATGTTATGTTTTCTCCTCTTTTCCTTTATTCTCTTTATTCTCTTGTTCTAGCTTCTGCTCTTTGTGCATTCCAGGTGCTTGCTTGCTTGCTTTTCACCTTAGAACTTCTGCTCTTTTGTTACACCCTCTGCCCAGGTATTCTATCTCTTGATCAGCTGACCTATAATCATTCTATCACTTTCCATCCATTTTTACATGGATATCTTACTCATTATATGTTAGTATGAGTACTTAGTTGTCTCCACTCAAACTTTATTTATTGTACTATAAAGTAGCATACTTTGTTTCTTCTCTCCTTACACAACTTCTACCTTGCAATCCCCTGCATAGCCCTAGTCCTTGTACACAGTACTTGGAATCCATCTTATTATCTGTTCCAGCAGTCTCTGGCTCAATAAGTTGTTCTAGTGTCTGACTTTGGGTTTTCCAAGGAAATCCAGGCACTACTCTGCATTTGTGACATCTTGCTTGTCCCTAAGGCTTACATATTTGTAGAGCCTTCACTCATCCTTACCCAGCAAGGTCTATTCTAGTCTCTACCCAGGCCTAGTGTAATATTAAGAACTTAAATTTAAATAAGAGAAGATTACCTTGGAAAGTGCCCACATAGCAGAAAAGGCAACAAGTGCTTTAGACTGGGGAACCAGTCTATGCCCTTGCCCCTTATATACAGTAACTTCAAAAAGCATTTCAATATCTAATTTAAATTCAGGGCATAAAGTACTCTGTAAATATTCATGGGAATTTTATTTTGCTTTAATGAGATCAAATATAGTACTTACTCTTGGCTACCATTCAATATTTATGTCATGTGATTTGACCCAGTGGCTATGGAGATATGACCATTTAAACATAGAGACTTCAATAAAATACTTTATGTACTTTTTATCTAAATACTATAATTATAATAAGAATATAATATATATGATATTGTTTGGTAATGCAAACAAAGATACACATGTAAACAATTTGTCTGAGCTTTCAAATATTCTCATGCTTCTTGATTTTACACTTTAGTTATTATATGATCTTTTTTTGCTAATTAAAAGGCCAATATTGTTATGAAGTGACACTTCTGCACTAGAACCAGTCATGTGACATCACATAATCATGCACAAGAAACCCCAAATTTGGCTTAACCCTAGTTTGTGGTCTAATTCCTTCTAAAAGTATTTATTATTTCTTTTCTCAGCAGTGGTCATGTGATTATAAGTCACCTGACATGGATCTTCCCAGGATCTTTCCTGGAACTGCCCTTATCTCTTATCTCCATGGATCTTATCTAGATCTGATCTGGATCTGAATTTGATCTTAGATATACCTGTGATAGATCTATAGATTGAATCTTATCTGTGGCAGAGATCCCCATTCTCATGGTACAAGCACCTCTGACCCTGCACTTCCATTTCATAGCTTTTCTTCCATTCTCCCACATTCACATGGCCTCCTGCCATACTTCTTATTTCTGATTCATGCCCTTTACCCTTTGCTATTTATATTCAGAGCTTAGGGTTCCCTAATTAGGTAGTTCATAGCTTAGTCAGCAGTAGTCCCTTGCAATATATAAGGGGCAAGGTAGACAGGACTGGATTCCCAGTCTTGCTCACTTGAGCTCTGATTTAGTATTGCATTTGAGAAAACACCCCTTTCATAGATTATTCTACTACTCCTTTTTGCTTTTACAAGTAATCTACTAGCCTTAGGGTTAGCTCAACTTATTTTCTCATTCCATTGCCTAGTTCAGAGCCACTAGCACAAAAGCCATTTAGTAGAAGAAGGCACTTACCAAGAAGCCCTTAGAGTTAGAGTTAGAGCAGTTTAGCATATCTGCTTATGCTTTAAATATTCTTGCTTAGCTTGATGGTGATCAATCTGCATGCTCTATTGTCACTGATCTCCATGTTGGCCTCTCTAATATATTCAGGCTTTGCTTCCAAGAGTATCCAAACATGGAAAAATTATTTGATAGTTGTTTATTCAAGCTTTTTTCCACTAATATTTGCCATGCTATTTATTTTATTTTCTCCTGTTAGGCAGATAATACTATTTAGGTCATCAAAGCATTATTTAACATCATTAATCAACCTCTCTATCCTAATACAGTCTTTCAACACTTGAAAAAGAATGGCATAAAGGCTATTTCTAAGCAAAAACAACCTCTTTTTTCAGCTAAACATTGGAAAGCTTATCTGGATTTTGCCTATGCACACAAGAATTGGACTATAGAGGACTGAAAGAAGGTAATATGGTCTAATGAGACTAAGATCAATTACCTGGGGTTAAATGGAAAGGTATGGGTATGGAAAAAGCCAAAAAAGGGCCTTAGAGTTATAGTTCACAAATTTTCATTTTCTAATCATGTGATCTTATCTTATCTTCACATGTGGTTATCTAATCTTTTATCTTATCTAGGCATGTGACAGGTCACATGACAGGTCTAGACCCAGGGCATAGGGTTAGCCTCATGTCTTCAGCCTTGTTTTCATTTCTGTCTTCCTTCCATTTTAGAAGCCTTGTTTCTCTTCAGCCATTGGCTATTCTCATGAGTGCTTCTCTTCCATTTGATGGTGCCTTAGGGTCTGTGGGAATATTCCCATCAGGGTCTTGGTCTGTGCACCATTCTGTAACATATAAATACTGTAGCATTAGCACATCTCAAGCCCCAGTCTTAAGCACTTGTATCTTCTAGTATAGTGGTCTCACTATTGGCTCCTCTATATTATTCCACTTGCTTTTATCTCATCAAAACTGACATTGCCAAGCCCTTGATTAGGGTTAGAACATATCACTGACAAACATTGACACTGTGCCATAACACTTGCTCAAGACTACCTTACTAGTCAAGGGTGCATACTGCAGAAAATGTTTTTTGATGAAGAAGAAATACTCATGGGGACATGAGCAACAGCTAAAGGACTTTATCTTTGAGGCAGTACTTGGATTTGAAGACAATGAGTTTGGGAGACAGTCATTTCAAAGGAGATTTGACACTTTTGACAAACAAACCAGAAAGAATTTTGTTGAAAAAAGAGATAGAGATAGGAAGGTTGCAACCTCAGATAGGCTTTGTTCACTCTGTCCTTCATCCACACTAAAAAGCATATCCCAACTCCCCAAAACAGTAGCCCAAACTGTCAAACTTCAACTCATATACCAGCAGCTCACAAGAAGGAGAATCCACAGAGTTAGGTTTGACCCTATCAGAGCATATATCCCTTGAAACCAAACCCCAGAGTTCACACTGCCAGCCCCTCTTCCAGCAATCAACCCCTACTACATGTGGGATGAATATGAGTGGGGATCTTGAAGATATAATGAGAACACTGATAGAAGAAGTTATGTGGATGGGTGGGTTGTTGAAGAAGATCACTGATCCAGGAAAGTGGAATGGTGAAAAGAAGACATGGAGAAAATGGTTCATGAGCATGGCTATTTGGCATGCAGAACAAAAGTGGAGGAGTAACAGGGAACAGACAGCAGCAGTGCTGTCAAGGTTAGAAGATAGAGCAGAAGGATACACTCAAATAATGCAGGAGAAATACATCAAGAAGAAAAAAGAGTACTATGACAAGGGAGACAGATCAGTGGAGAAATGGGGGGTAAATGCCTGGCCTGACTTTGCAGGCATAGCTAAAGAGCTATGAAAATACTTTTATATTGATGAGTTGACTTATGAAGCTTTAAAAAAATTAGAAGCTCTATGTCAAAGAAACTCTATTGATGAATACCTTCAGGAGTTCAAGGTGCTGAGGGTAGATGCAAAGATCAGTGATAATCATGTGGTCAAGTTAATGAGATTGCAGATTTATTATAGGATTTATCAGCAAGTCTGCATGCAGGGCATGACAGATGATTTAGGGGAATTAGCAGGAATGGTGAGGAGATTGGGACAGTCATTTGAAAGAATGGCCATAGAGAGAAGTACTCCCACATTCACCCTGTGCTTCAACCCTCCTCAAGCTCTCCCTTCTAACCAATTTCATCCCACTTATAATCCACAATAACCCCCTCCTCTATAATTTACAAATATTGGCACTCAACCTGGGCATGGTGCACCCATGGAGATAGATTGCCAGGCAGCAATGCAGGTCTGCACCTGTTACAAATGCAGCAAGCCAGGGCACATGGCAAGAGATTGCTATGGGGTTTTTAACCCAGCAGCACCAAGGCCCTCAAACAATTTTGGCAAGGGACCCCAGCCTCAGGGTCAGCAACAAAGGCAACAAGGCATGCAGGCTCAGTATGTACAGCCTGTTAGATTTTCAGATTTCACTCTGCCCAACACAAATGGTTGGCAAATGGCAGAACCGGTATCTATTGGGCTGGTATACAACATGGTGGATGCTGCCCAGTTCCAGGAAATACTGGTGGCATCATGGGATAGTATGGATAAGGCCTGAGCTTACTTCCAGGACATCTTTGAAACTAAAAGAAAGCAAAAGAAAGCAGCAGGAAAAGTTTGAGGGACTCTGTTAGGTTAGAAATGGAACTCCCAGTATGCAATTCTTTTTCTTCTTCTTGTTTCAATGTTCATATTATAAAATGGAATCTGTATATTCCTTCCATGACAGCATCTTGATTGAGCATGGCCCCAGAAATAGGGTGCTTAATTCTGTCTAATGATATTAACAGACATTTGTTTGCAATAGGAAGTGAAGAAAGAAAAGATCTAGTCAAACTATTTAATCAAAAAGAATGCAATGAATTAGGAGTAAGTGTAAAAATAGATGGAGAGGTCCAGGGAAAAAATGGTTTAAAAATGGAGTCATGTGGACTAACTTTTGCAATAGTGGATTCTGGCACATCAGTAACATTCATTGACCAAAAATTTGTATGAAAACATGGTTTGTATGAAAAGGATATGCCAAAACCTTTAACAGTTTATAATGCTGATGGAACAGAGGGTAATATTGGAAAAATCGCTTATTATGTTATTATTTATATAGCAATAAAAGGAAAAAATGGGAATTGGCATAGGGAACACATTAATGCTTATGTCTCTTCTTTAGAAACTCTTGATCTTTTAATAGGTTATGATTGGTTCTCATGCCACAATCTGGAAATAGATTGGGTAAAGAAAACTATTGATTTTCCTAGATGTTCATCAGATTGCAACATGCATCTTATATCAAGAAGAGTTACCAAAGAAGAACAATCCCAGTTGAAAAAAGAAGTACCAAAAGAATTATGGGAGTTTATTCCAGTATTTTCTCAACATGAATCAGAATGCATGCCAATCAGAAAGCAATGGGATCATGCAGTGAAGTTAAAAGAGAACTTCATTCCTAAGAAAGGTCATATTATTCCTCTTTCAAATGAAGAAATGAAGAAAGTATGAGAATTCATTGACAAAGAGTTGAAAAAAGGTTATATCAGATCATCCAAGTCACCACAAATGTCACTGGTATTTTTTATCAGCAAGAAAGATGGTGGCAAAAGAATGGTAATTGATTATAGGTATCTGAACAATTATACCATAAAAAATAATTATCCATTACCCTTGATATCAACACTAATTGATAGGTTAAATGGTGCTGACATGTTCACTACCTTAGATCTGAGGTGGGGTTACAACAACATTCAGATAAAAGAAGGTGACAAATGAAAAGGAGCATTTACAATGCCAATAGGGGCTTTTGAGCCTCTGGTAATGTATTTTGGAATGTGCAATTCCCCAAGCATGTTTCAAGCAATGGTCAATGATATTTTCCATGATATGTGGGAACATGTGGTAATCTATATTGACAATATTATGATTTTTACAAAGGACAAGAATTGTAACCAGCATCTTGAAATAGTTGCAGAAGTATTAGGTTGTCTTCATGACCATGACCTTTTCCTTAAACCATCAAAGTGTCATTTCACTCAAAAACAAGTTGATTACTTGGGCATGGTTGTATCTAAAAAGGGGGTACAGATGCAACTCAACAAAACAAGTGCAGTTCAAAACTGGCCTATTCCACATACAGTTAAACAAGTGCAAGCCTTTTTAGGATTAGCAAATTATTATTGAAGATTCATTCCCAACTTCACTAATATCACTCAACCCCTTAATTCCCTCATAAGAAAAGACATCAAGTTTAAATGAACATCTGCCTGTATGGCAGCCTTTGTCCATTTAAAGGAAATCCTAACATCTGAACCACTCTTGTGTTACCCCAATTCCTCTAAACCCATATGCCTTGAAACAGATGCTTTGGATATTGCCATTGGAGCAGTTCTCTCTTATCAACAGGATAATGGTCTATGGCAACTGACAGCATATATTTCCCACTCTTTGGATCCTGCCAAATTGAATTATCCAATCTATGACAAAGAGTTACTCACTGTTATTTATGCTCTTCGTGATTGGCATCATTATTTAATAGGACAAGACTTCTTTGAAATCTGGACAGATCACAAAAACTTGGAGTATTGGAAGAAACTGCAAGATCTGTCTCCTTGGCAAGCTAGATGGCAAGCCACACTGGCAAAATATAATTTTAAAATGTGCTATAAACTGGGTCCTACTAATGGAAGAGCAGATGCTCTTTCCAAAAGACAAGATCATTTCAAAAACAAACCAGAATCAAATAAACAAATCATTATGCTTTCCCCTTATATCTTTCAACATGTTGTCTCTATTTCCTCTTCTTTCTTTTCCCATGTACAACAAGCATCAGTGGACTTATGTCTTTCCCCCAACTGGTGTTATAGTTTAGAAAATCACATTTATTTAAATGAATAAAAACAAATCTTTATTCCTGAAGAATTACAAATAGATGCTCTTAATCTCTTTCATTCTTCTCCATTGAGCAGTTATGCAGGTCAAAACCATACCAAGCAACTTTTATCTCAATACTATTATTGGCCAGGTCTCAATAAAGATATTACATCTTTTATTTCACATTGTTTAACATGCACTACATCCAAGGGATCTGAAGCTGTTATTCCAGTTCATCCTCTTTCCATGGCCTCATCTCCATGGGAAGATATTTCTGTTGATTTTATTACTGGACTTCTGACATCAAAGAATTTTGATGCTATCATGGTGGTAGTTGATCAGTTTTCAAAAGAAGTGGTTTTCATTCCATGTAATTCTTCTCTTTCATTGCTTTATGTTGCAGAATTATTTAGAGATCATGTCTGGTCAAGACATGGACTTCCTTCTTCTATTGTTTCAGATCATGGCCCTCAATTTGTATCAGAATTCATGAAACAGTTAAACAAGATCCTTCAAATCAAACAGAAGATCTCTACAGCCTATCATCCAAGAACAGATGGTCAAACAGAGCATATTAATTGGGAACTAGAGCAATATCTTTGTAACTTTATTGCCAAAAGACAGGAATCTTGGGCAGACTGGATTAAAATTGCTGAATACCATTATAACAATTCTTATTTGACATCTACTCAGACATCCCCCTTTAAAATCACAAAAACATATCATCCTTGTCTGGGTTTCAAAGCCCCCTCAGCAATAAATCCATCCTCTCATTTTTTATGAGATATATTAAAGTCCTTTAAAGAAGTAAAGGAAGCATTAGAAGAAACAAAGATTAGAATGGAAAAGCAAAATAGAAAAAATCTCCCTCAGTATCAGAAAGATCAACAAGTTTTGCTATCCACAAAGAATCTTATGCTCCCTTATCCTTCTAAAAAACTCTCAAAGAAATGGATTGGTCCTTTTATAGTTTTAGAAGTTATTCCTCATGCAGTTCATTTTAAACTGCCTTTTATAATGCACATTCATCCAATGGTCAATATTTCTTGCATTAAACCATATTTACCATCTCTTTAAGGACAAAACATTCTCACTCCTGATCCTATCATTATAATAGAAGATGGCCATGAAGAATATGAAGTTGACCACATTGTTGACTCTCATATTAAAGGAAAAAAGTTGGAATACTTGGTACACTGGTTAGGTTATGGAGAAAATGATCACACTTGGCAAACAAAAAAAGATTTAGCCAATTCTCCAGACCTAATCAAAGAATTCCATAAACTTAATCCTTCTGCACCTCATCAACTCTTTACCATGAACATCAATTTGTTTCACACACTCTTTAAACCATATGAAAACCACACTGATGCTGTATTATTAGCTGTGTCTTGTCTGGAATCTGAGATCTAAAAAGGGGGTAGTGTTATAGTTTGCATATTTTCATTTTCTGATCATGTGATCTTATCTTATCTTCACATGTGGTTATCTAATCTTTTATCTTATCTAGGCATGTGACAGGTCACATGACAGGTCTAGACCCAGGGCATAGGGTTAGCCTCATGTCTTCAGCCTTGTTTTCATTTCTGTCTTCCTTCCATTTTAGAAGCCTTGTTTCTCTTCAGCCATTGGCTATTCTTATGAGTGCTTCTCTTCCATTTGATGGTGCCTTAGGGTCTGTGGGAATATTCCCATCAGGGTCTTGGTCTGTGCACCATTCTGTAACATATAAATACTGTAGCATTAGCACATCTCAAGCCCCAGTCTTAAGCACTTGTATCTTCTAGTATAGTGGTCTCACTATTGGCTCCTCTATATTATTCCACTTGCTTTTATCTCATCAAAACCAACATCGCCAAGCCCTTGATTAGGGTTAGAACATATCACTGACAAACATTGACACCATGCCATAACACTTAGTAATAGATAGATAAAAGAAAGTATAATGTATAAAGAAGATTTTTTGATAATGTGGGAATATATGACTTGGCAGGGAATTGAATATGCCACCAGGATTGAAGGTAGAGTAGACAAAGACCTTTATTTTCAAATTTTAAAGGAAAAACTCCTGTAAACCATAGAGTATTATAATCTTGATTTTTTTGATGTTATTTTTCAGCAGAACAATAATTTCAAGCATATCTGCAAAAAGATCAGGGAGTGGATAGAGGGGCAGGATTTTAGAATCATGGTATTGCATTTTTAGTGGCAAGATAAGCCTCCTAACTCTAATCTTGAATAGATGCCAGATTTATAGTCAGATTCCAATTGAATAGTGGAAAAGACAGAGTGAAAATACTTTGGATAGCAAGTCCAGAGGAGCTGGAGCACAGATTACCAGAATAGGCCTACATTGCAGGTACTAACTAGGATAGTGTAAAAACAGTATGGGCAATAAGTGATTAAGGCTGGAGGCCTTGAACTAAACTTCACTAACTACTTATACATATTCTGGCAGTATACAGACTATTTAGTGAGTTTAGCTAAATATCAAATATAGTAATAGAGCATAGGGCATGCTAACTAAGAGTATAATCAATGGGTCATGTGAATAAGGGATATAGAATAGAGAGGCTATGTAAAATGGAAGATTCAGAGTAAGTGGAGATTAAATCATACTCTCTACTATAAGGCTGAGAAGATCTCATCTAGATCTCTGCCATGATCACATCATAATTCTTATCTGGATCAAGATCAGATTCATTGAAGATTTAATCAAAAGATCTCTGTTATCTAAAATGCTAGATTTAACCATAAGCATAACCTGAACTCAAGGGAAAATCTCTAAATATCAACTTAACCATATTCTAGGATTTATCCTTGTTTGGCATAAAAGTCTTATAATCACATGCTGTTATATGACTCTTGTACTATATTTGTAACACATAATATGACCTATATAGTTTTTAAATCTCAATTTCATTGAATATCTCTGATTGTTAGAGACTCAAATTCAAAAAAAGAAAGCCAAAAGATGCCCATATAAAAGAAAAATCACTACTAAACAAGTATTCTAAACTGGAGAATTTAGTTTATGCCCTTGCTCTTATATATTGCTACTTTAGTATGCATAAACCAGATTATAAGGCTTATATAAGGTAGTTAATGAGACTAAATAAGGCAAAGGCATAAAAGAGGTTATAATATCATAGAATAAAGAATCTAGGGTAATTGACCTTACTTTGGTAAAATAGAATAGTAAAAAAGGAATTAAAAGTGAAGCTAAATAGAAAATGGAATTTAATATAGGGTAAAAGTGAAAAGTAAACCTTCACTAAGTGATATTAGTTTATAATACTGGTGATATTCTAAAAAAAGGCATGCTAAGTATAAAACCCTCCTTAAGGGAATAAAGAAACTTTGAAATAGAATTAAGATAAAGTAAGAGAAAATATTAGTGGAGAAGTGTCAGACATTGATTGAAAGCATGCCTAGAAGGGTCAAAGTAGTTCTTAAAGCAAAGAGGGGCTATATCAAGTACTAAACACACCCTAATAATCAAAAGTACATAAAGTGTTCTAATTAAGTCTTTGTTTTCAAATTATTATAATGCACTTTTTTATTCTTTTTATTTTTCACTTATTCTTAACTCTATACTAGCTCTTCACATTGTCACATCATGTGACTTCTTCACATCTTCACTAATTTTACCTCTTTACTCTTTTACCTTTTCACTCTTTCACATTTCACATGATCTAGACTGGTCTAGGCTATGATGTCATACCTTATAATTATCACATGTATTTCTAGATCCCCACTTTTCTTTTGCCATTGAATAGCTTACTGTACAGCACTTTAAAGCCAGCTTATCTTACATGGTCTATGCATCATACTATAGCATATAAAAGGAGGCATGTTGAAGCCTAAATCTTCCTAGTCTTGTGCACTTGAGCACTCCAGCTTTTACAAGTCCACTAGACTCTTATTCTTCTTGCCTAGTTTCTATGACCTCTAGTTTAAAGGTGTTATATTCTGTAATTGTCATATTCCATAATTCTGACTCAATTCCAACTCAGCTTGCATCTGGTCTTTGTATCCAGTAAGCTACTCCAGACCCCTGATTCTTCTCCATGTAACTCTGGCCCTTTGTTATCACTTTATCCCACTTCAGCTATGCTTGTATACTTTTTGCCTTGCCATCAGTACAAGCTTCTCCAGCCCTCCATTTCTATTCTGCTCTAATTCTGATCTTAGTTCTTTCTCTGTTCTTAGTATATACTACCTTAGTTTTCACTTTGTCTTCTTCAGATTACTCTGCCATAACTCTGCACCTTATTCTGCTCCCAGTTACTGTTACTATTATTGTTTCTATTCCTGTTCCTTATTTCCTCTTATCTCTTTCTGCCATTATTCAGTTTTAATCTGACACTATTGGACATTGTCTCTTTTGACATCTCTATTCATATTCAGGTTATATTGGCACCTGCCTTTGCTTCTAAGACAACTTCTTTTACATTTCCCTTTCTCCTTTAGATAATCTGCTTCTTCAGGATATAAGTACAGTAGTTCTGTATCCTATATCTTAGTATGAATATTAACAAAGACACTTTATCTTAACCTCATTCTTACTCTGACTGAGCTAGCCAGCTTACTCTCTGACTCTCCAGGTTATTCTGAAGTACCTTTGAGTCTGCCTAAGAACCTACTCTTATTATAACTAGACTTGATGCTTCTTATCCTGTCTAGCTCTTATGTTGAATGCCAAGACTGCTTTTCTCTCCATGTCTGAGCTCTTTATAAATTGAAACACCACAAAGTGCAAGGGTACACTACATAAGATGAAGCTAAGTCCTGTTTGACCAATGAAATTCTTCTCAACTTTCTTTGAAAACCTTTGAACTTCTCTGAAAGCCTCTGAAGTTTACACCCTCTATCAGGATCAAGCTCTATCAATGCACTTGATCCTGGCATCCACCCTCTAGCAACAAGGGTTCTATTTATATAGTAAAATGAATATAGTTTTAACAAAAGGCCTCTTTCAGTAGTTCATTTAGTAGTAGAGCACATACAGAGATGCCTCAGAAAATTGGCAATGCTTAGTTGTGTTTCACAAATAATCATATCTTTACAACCACTGGATCAAATCACATGACTTAAAGGCCAAATAATAGCCAAAAGTAGATATTATATTTGATTTTATTAAAGCAAAATGAAATTTCCATATGTGTTTGCAGAGTATTTTATACTTTGGATTTAGATTAGATATTGGAATGCTTTTTGAAGTTACTGTACTTTTTTTCTGAATTTAAATCAATTTACTTACCAGATTTCTAATGTAACTGGTCTTAATTACTCTACTATTAGTATAATTTCTTTTAAATACCTTTCCAACCTTTTTAAAGCCATTGGTAAATGACTATCTCTTATTATTCCCACTAACATGCAATATGCTATTTATTTAATGAAACTGAAAAGATTAAAAATGCTGTTCAAGTCAGCCATACTATTACAAACTTAACCTTAAATTCTAACTAATCCCTGGATTATCTTCATTAATGAATTATTTTTGAAATTATTTCTTTAGATTTGGTTTCTCTTTTTAAGCATCTTTTTTCTATTCTTAACTATTGTTATATAAGCCAACTAGTCTAGCCTATACATTTGATTCTGTTATGCTAGGCCCAGGTAGGGACAGGCATAGACCTTGCTGTAGGGGAAGCAAACCAAAGGTAAGCTTCAAGACAAGTGAAAGGCAACAAATGAAGTATTGTGCCTAAGTGGT
>JBBPKN010001670.1:0-13421 GCA_038089275.1 Pulveroboletus cf. rosaemariae | reverse complement strand
GGAACTCTGGACCAACTTCAGACCCCATGATCTGGTCGGAGATGCAGAGCACCAGCTAGACCAGTTGACTATGAAGGATGGTTAATGAATCAACAAATATGTAGTTGAGTTTAACAGAATTGCATTCCAAGTCTGGGGCTATGGAGAAGGTACCCTTCATCACCATTTCTATAATGGTCTGCCAGACTGTATCAAAGATGACCTTTCCTGTGTTGGCAAGCCGCCAACACTCATTGAACTGTGCCAGCTGGCACAGACCATTGATACTCACTACTGGGAGCACAAATATGAACTCAGCTGACAAGGAAAGTTGTCTCACCCGTCCAAGTCCTCCAATAAACCCACCATATCCTCCACTTTGACCTCTGGCCCTAATGAATCAAGGAACAAGTCAGCTAATTACCCTGGCTCCTTCAAGTTGTCCGTTCCCCAGAAACAGGACTTATCATCCAAGCTTGGTAAGGATGGTAAGCTCACTACCGAAGAATGCAAGTGTTGACTGGAAAATCACCTTTGTTTGTTCTGTGGAATCACGGGGCACATAGCAAAGGACTGCCCCAAGTCTTCCTCCAAGGCAGCCAAAGCTCACATGGCCAAAACCTCCACTCCAGAAACCAAACCAGAGACCTCCATCTCCAAGGCAAAAAAATAGTCTGCAGCCTTTGAGACTCCGCATGGGCTGGAGGTTGTGTTAATCCTTCCCATGCTTTACTGAAGGTTAAACTTAACACGTCTGTTCTGTTAGATAATGCTTCACTTATGCCTCTTATCACCCTTGTTTCACATGAAATTCCTCCATTTTCTGCCCTGATTGACTCCGGTTCTTCAGACTGCTTCGTAAACACCAAGTTAATCAGTACTTACAATCTTCTGACTTATTCCGTTCCTCCATTGCAGCTCTGACTGTTTGATGGCTCTTCCAATTCTATGATTACAAATGCCATTGATCTTTCTGTTTGTTTCAACACCAGTGAAATCACTCTGATGACATTCTATGTCACTCTGTTGAATGGATCTAGTTCTCTTGTTCTAGGATACAACTGGCTTACCTGCTACAATCTGTCAATTAACTGGGTATCAAGTCATATCTCATTCTGCTCATCCAAATCAAACATGCCAACACCCCCAAGCTTACCTCCGCAGCCTCCAGTTTCTCTGACCCAAGCTGACTCTGAATCCGATTCACCGTGTTCCCATGACCCCAAACCTCTGTTGATCGAGCTACTTAACTTCTCAGCCTTTGCATGTATCTGTCACCTTGATGGCTCAGTCCTGTTCTATCTGCAGCTCTGACCCCTGGAAAGTCATCTCTGTTCTGCTTCCATTGCTTCTCCTCCAGCTGACCTTCCCAGCATTCCCCCAGAATACCATGACTTTGCCAATGTGTTTAGCAAAAGCAAAGTGTCTACTCTTGCCCCTCACTGCAAATTTGACCTGAAGATTGAGCTGGAAGAAGGCACCTTACCACCTGTTGGCACTGCCTATTCTCTCTCACCCTCTGAGCTTGAAGCACTCAGGACTTTCCTGGATGAACATCTTGCTACTGGTTTCATCTGACCCTCTGTATCCACTCACACTGCTCCTGTCCTCTTTGTCCAGAAGAAGGACGGATCCCTCTGGTTGTGTGTAGATTTCCAAGGCCTCAACAAGATCACAAAGAAAGACTGCTACCCCCTTCCATGCATCTCCAATCTCCTTGACACTCCAAGCTGTGCAACTGTCTATATCAAACTTGACCTTAGGCATGCTTACCATTTAGTTCATATTGCTAAGGGTGATGAATGGAAAACCTCTTTCTGTATGCACTATGGCTCCTATGAGTGGCTTGTCATGCCATTTGGGCTCACCAATGCTCCTGTGGCTTTCCAGCATTTCGTTAATTCTGTCTTTGCCGATTTTCTTGATGTTTTAGTAATCATTTATTTGGATGATATCCTAATTTTCTCCACTGATCAGACATCACATACTGAGCATGTCCGTGAAGTCCTCCGCTGCCTCTGGAAGCACGGCCTCTTTGCTAAACCCAAGAAATGCAAATTCCATACCAATTCCACTGAGTATCTTGGGTATCTACTCTCTTCTTCTGAGCTCATGATGTCCCCTGATAAGGTTCAATCCATCCTGGATTGGCCCAAGCCTCACAAGATTATGGATATCCAGTCCTTCCTTGGTTTTGCTAACTTCTACCGCTGCTTATCCGGGGCTACTCCAACATCATTATTTCCCTGACTCGCCTCACTTGCAAGTCTGTTTGTTGGGATTTCAACACTTCTTGTTGCACTGCTTTCCAGTGCCTCAAAGTGGCTTTTACTTCCACTCCTATATTGACCCATTGGGTCCCCGATGCTCCTCTCATCATTGAGACTAATGCCTCTGACTATGTCATTGCTGGTATCCTCTCCCTCCGGTCCCTGGACAATGAGGTCTGCCCTGTCGCTTTCTTTTCCCATATGCTCACTATGCTGGAACTCAACTATGACACTCATGATAAGGAGCTCCTCACTATTTTCACTGCATTCAAGTCCTGGCATCATTACCTCAAAGGTTCCAATTCTCCAGTGGATGTTGTCACTGATTATAAGAACCTGGAATATTTTGCTATGTCTAAACTTCTGACCCACCAGCAAGCCCAGTGGTTGGAGTTTCTCTCCCAGTTTAATCTGATCATCTGTTTCGCCCTGGCTATTTAGGCACTAAACCTGACACTTTTACTAGATAATGGGATGTTTATCCCAGTGCGGGGAATGGCAACTATGCCCTTGTCAATCCACATAACTTCCAGCCCATGTTCATGCAGGAACAACTCGCTGCATCCCTCCAGGCTTCTGTCCTAGCATCTCTGGTCTTTCGGTCCACATCCCTCTTTGACATCGAAACTCTCCATCATGACATCATCTCAGCACTCCCTTCTGACCCAACCACCTCTATCCACTGCTCTGGTACCCTCCCATCCAACTTTCATTGGTTTAGAGACCCAGGAGGTTTCTTGCATGTGGACAACCGCATCTATGTCCCCAATGCTTCCAACCTCTGCCTCCGGGTTCTCCACTACAAGCACGATCACCCCTTATCTGGACACTTTGGTCAGAATCAGACACTGGAGCTCATTCGCCAAGAGTATACCTGGCCTGGCATTCAAGCATTTGTCAAGGAATACATTTCTTCATGTACAGCTTGCACCTGTGCTAAGATACCCCATCACAAACCCTATGGTTTCCTCAAGCAGCTCCCCATTCCTGAAAAGCTGTGGAATTCCATATCTATGCATTTCATCAAACAGCTCCTGGCTTCCTCTGGTCACTCCGCCATCCTTGTTGTGGTAAATCATCTATCAAAGCAGTGTGTCTTCATTTCTACAGATGACAAGGTGACCTCCCCTGAGCTTGCGAAACTCTTCTTACTCCATGTGTTCTTCAAACATGGGGTTCTCTCCCACATCATCTCCAATTGAGGTTCCGAGTTTGTTTCCCATTTCTTCTATTCTCTGGGTCAAGCCCTCAATATCCATCTCCACTTCATCTCCAGGTATCATCCGGAGGGTGACAGTCAAATCAAGTGAATGAACCAAACCCTGGAGCAGTATCTACATATTTATTGCAACTATCAGCAGGACAACTGGTCTGATCTCCTGCCCCTTGTGGAGTTCACTTATAACAATGCCCCTAATGCTACCACAGGTGTTTCCCCTTTCTTTGCCAACAAGGGCTACCATCCAAACATCTCCATGCACCTGGAATGCAATCTCACCTCCACCTGAGCTCAAGAATACACCATAGACCTCAACTCTCTCCATGCCTTCCTTTGCGAAGAAGTAGCTGCTGCCCAAGTCAGATACCAAGGACCCACAGATGCCCGATGATCTCCATCACTGGACTTTAAAGTAGGTAACCAGATATTTGTCAAGGCCAAGTACTTTTGGACTATGCAGCCTTCCAAGAAACTTGCCAAAAAAAACTTAGGTCCTTATCCCATCATTGCTCAGGTGGGCTTGCTGTCCTTCATACTCCATCTCCCAGAGAACATAAAGTCTGTTCATCCAACCTTTCATGTTTCTCAACTTGAACCCTCAGTCCCCAATGTAATCCCAGGTCATGTGCAACCATCCCCACCCCCAGTTGAGATTGACAGTGAACCAGAGTTTGAGATTTCTGAAGTCCTAGACTTGAAGATAGATCATAGGCAAAGGAACTGCAAATTACTATATTTGATTAAGTGGTTAGAATACGAGGATACTGATGAGGAGTCCTCATGGCTTCTGGCAACTGAATTAGGGCACACTTCAGAGATCGTTGAGGAGCTTCATCTCCATTACCTGGACAAACCCAGGCCATCTTATGATTAACCAAATGTAGTGGATCTAGTGGACCCTCTACCTATTCTACAACTGTTTTTTCCATCTTCTTGTCTAACACTGAAATTTTGCCAACCTCTGCACAAAGTTCCGACAGCTCTGCTGCCACCTCTTCCTCGCTCCCCGAACTCTGTTGTTCCTCTGCCCATACAGTCCCCACTGCATCAACAAGCCTCTCCAGCAGCTGGTTCTTGCATTTGGCCTCTCGTAGTACATTCTGGCCCACCTTCCTTATTGATGTCCCCATCAGGCGACCACCCTCAACCACTTGCAGAAGACCCTCCTCTGTCTCCTTGGAGTCTGCCCTGCTATCGGGTACCCCTTCTTCTCTCCCCTTTCACCTCTGCTTCCTCTCTGGCTTCTTCTGGCCAGGGTGTATGCACCTCACATTTGCCTTTATACAGGCAAGGCATGATGTCGACTTGCCTGGGCCCATCTGGCACTCCAGCTCCCAGTCGTCACACCTCAGGCACCCCGGTCCCTCCTCCACTCTCCTCTTGCCATTACCACTGCTGGATCCCACCTTCTGGGCTTGGTGAAGTTCCTCCACCTAAGCTGTGTTAAAGTGCTAGGTCCTGACCCCACTTCCACTACTCACCTGTTTCTGGACTGCCACCACTGCTTTCTGAGCCTCCTCCGCTTTCTTCCAAGCCTCCTCCTCTCTTCTCACTTTTCCTCGCTGCTTCTGCTCAGTGTACTTTGCATCACCAAGCTCTTCTTCATCTTCAATGCACTCCTCCAGGCACTTATCCAACCAGGTGTGAATGTCAGTGAATGAAGACATGATAAGGAATACAAGCATGGAGGTCTCTGGGGTGGTATTTGCTTTTATGGTTTTCTGGCCAGTTAAACCCCAGTGCCTGCTCACTTATTCATCAAAAGCACGTGCTTCACAGCCTTCAGAGGTTCAGGCCTTAAGAGAGGAATACTGTCACATCCTGTGCCAATGGATCAACTCCATTTTGTTCTGATACAACTCCAGGTGTTCTTATGCTTTAAGCTGTGTGTTTTCTAGTTCCTCTTACCTCCATCATCTCCTACCTCATGATTGACTACAACTTTACCTATACTAACTCCATACCATTCCGATACAACTCTGTTGTTCCTTCAACCTTGCTTGCTGTTCCTGTTTCTTTGTGCCACATTTCTCCCTGTTGTCACTTAGTTTCAGTTTGACATTATTTAATGTTGTCTCCTCTGACATCTCCATTTGTATCCAGGATGCATTGGCACCTGCTTCACTTATGAGACAACTCCTTTCATACCTCTGTTCCCTCCTTAGATAATCTGTCTCCCTAAGGTATATAAGCACTGGAGTTTGGTATCTTGGACTCCAGTTGGAATATCAACCATAATATGATGCTACGATTCCCCCAGACCCTACCCTGAAGTCCCTCAACTTATTCCACAGCTTGACATCATGCCTTTTATTGGGAAAAGCCCTCCAGCTGATCCCGACCCTCCATGTTTCCAACCCCTCTGCAAATTGGGGCACTCGGTACTGGCATAAGGGCACACCACATAAGGTAAAGCCAAGCCCTGTCCGCTCTGGAGTTATCCAGAGTACCCCCGGATACATTGAAATGTTTATAATAGAAGGGCAGAAGAGGCCTGGAAGGCAGTGGAGGAGGCTGCCCAAAGGCAGGCTAAGAAGGCCCAGAGGGCCCAGAGAATGGCAGAGGCAGCTGCCCAAGAAAAGGTGCATACCATGGTTGTTGTCCCATGAGTAGCACCACTGATGATCACAGGCAGCACAAGTGCAGGCCCAAGCAGGGCCCAGCAACAGCAAAGGAAAGCAGAGGGTGGAGGAGATACTGGCGTGCCGGAGGTGCACAGATAGGGAGATGGAGTGCAAGGTGGGCATGGGGAAGTCCACATTGTGCTTGGCCTGTCAAGAGGCCAAGGTGAGGTGTGAATGCCCTGGAGAGGAGAAGCTAATGCAAAAGCAGTGTCAAAGAGATGCAGAGGAGGAGTGGCCTGAAAAAAGGGCCTGCTCAGAGAGAGCAGAGGGCAGTGCCAAGCAGGTGGCAGAGGGCTATTGCCTGCTGGTGGCAACCATACAGGAGGTAGGGGACTGGGTGGTGTGGGAGATAAGAAGGGAGAACCGGCTGCTAGTGCAGCTGGTCGACATCCTCAATCCCATGTGGAAGGTGAGCAGAGAGGATGCAGAGAGTGAGCTGGAGAATGGCAAAGAGGAAGAGGTGGCAGGAGAGGTAGTGGAGCTTGGGATGGGAATCTGGGAGGGGGCAGAAAGGGGCAAAGACAAAGACATTATGGTACTAGAGTAGTATAGTAACTACTCCAGTTGTCTTCATAACAGGGGTCAGGGTTTGAGAATGACCTGGGGAGCCAGAAATAAGGATACAAAAGGGGTTAATGACTTCTGAGTGAAGGCTTCAATCCTTGAGTGAACAAGTTTGGAGAACATGCAGAGTAAGTCTGGAAAGTAAGGTTTCTGCAAATTGTAATAACCTATCAAAATGAAATCTCATGACCAGGTAAATGATACCTTGGGTGGTCATGGGGCAATAAGGAGAACAAATGGACAGTCAAGAACAGATGGAAGAAATAGCTGAATTTCCCAAAGGGGTGAGATTAAAACCCAATGTCAAAAATGGTCACTTCAGCCATAAGAACAGGGAAACTGAAAAGGAACAAAAGATAGAAGCAGAGAGTTCTGGGGCTTCAGAATAACTTCCAGAGAGAAAATCAGAAATTAGACTAGAGTCCAATAGTCAAATAATGATCAAAACAAATGTTGGAAGGGTCAAATCTAGGGCAAAGTTGAGGGAGGTTTGTTTATTTCCAAAGGGAACTAAACATGATGATCGAGGGTGAATGGATTCTGTACTTGGTTAGAGTTGGGGTTGGCATAGAGTTGGCTCAAGGAAGATAAGTTCCCAAGGAAAAAGTTGGTGCTCATTTTCTCACTCTATCATGGCTGGATTCCCAGATCTCTACTTTTGGTCAGATAACCAGCTTGCTCTCCATCCCAATGATGGGATGGCCCTCATAATGGCCAAGAATCAGGAAAGAAGGAGATACAGAGTCAAGGCATACAAGGCTGGTATCTCAACAGGAATAGAGGGAGTAAACACTAGCCAAAGAGATAGGGGCAGAGTATGGATCAAAATGGCAGAAGAAGTCCAGAACCTCACTACTTTTAATGAGGCAGCCCAAGAAGTTGGTACAACAGGTGATGGATTGGTTGCCAATGCAATCTGTGAGGTTGGTGGTCTGATTCATCAGGACTTAAGGGAGCAGAACAGGCTCCTTCATGACCTAGTCAAGATCCAGACAGAAAAGGGTCACCAGAAGAGATATCTCAGGGCAGAGTCTGGCATTCATGTAAGCAATCATGATGCTCAGCAGAAGAGGTGTGAAGGTCAGAGGGCCAGAGAGGGAATGAGGGTTTTTGTGGCTGAACTCAGGGCTGGAACAGAGCCAGAGGATATCATGGTGGGGGCCAGAGAAGACCTGGAGGAGTGAATGTTCTGCTGAGAGTAGCTTACTGGCCTCACCTCCTAAACACAACAAATGTCTGTATACTGGTTGAATTGCACATTGTCTATGTGCAGCAACTAGGGGAGGAAGGTGGGCTACTCCAGGAAAAGTCAGAGACAACCGGAAACAATCAGGCTGGATACAGTCAACATAGATAGGAGTCAGGCACTGCACTAGTGGTAAAGGTGGTGAGG
Source organism: Pulveroboletus cf. rosaemariae (assembly GCA_038089275.1). NCBI lineage: Eukaryota > Fungi > Basidiomycota > Agaricomycetes > Boletales > Boletaceae > Pulveroboletus > Pulveroboletus cf. rosaemariae. Next base: position 5,372 of record JBBPKN010001670.1, on the reverse strand, counting down.
GGGCAATTGATGCAGAGCATGTCTGGTCATTGCATGAAGGTAGACAGTTGACCAGATGGCCTGGGTACTGTGGTGGAAGAGACCAGAGAGGGACCAGAGAATGGAGGGAAGGGCAAGAGTAAGGGAGACCAGATTGCTAGGTGTGAGCAGCAGTACCCAGTGTGGTCACTAGATGCTATCCCCACCTTAAGGTCAATGTCCCATTGTCAACTAGGAAACAGCCAGGAAAGGTGCCAGGGGCAGCACAAGGTGCAAAATGGAAGTGATCCAGAAGGATCTGGAAAGATGGAAGGGAGGCCAGACAGAAAGGCCCACCAAAGGACAGATGCAAGAATGGGGAGGTCCCAGGGGACACAGGAAGAGCAGAAAGATCTCCAATGGAGAAGGAGAATCCAGGGAAAATGAAAGAACAAGTCCTGGATAACAGGGCAGAAGGAACGGAAATGGAAGGCAAAGAGGAACAGAGCCATTGGAACAAGGCCAGAAGAACAAGAAATTCCCAAAGCTAAGAACAGAGAGGTTCCAAAGTGTTCCAAAGAAAGGGGTAGCATTTCCAGGAGATGCAGAAGAGCAGAATCATCACCAAGGAAGGGATACCCAGAACAAAAGAATTCCCAGAAGATGCAGAATAGCAGAAGGTCTACTGGGAAAAGAATACCCAGGGAAAACAGAAGGACAGATTCTGAGATAACATTCAGGAAAGAAGGAATTACCCATGAGCAGGAAATGGAGTTGTCAGGAACCATGTCCAAAGAGCAAGGATTTCCTGGGCAAGAGACAGAGAGATGCAGATCAATTCTGCCAAACAGGTAGAAGAAATCCAAGCAGAGAACCATAGCAAACTGAAACAACACTCAACCAACCACAAGCAGGGAAGAAATGGTAGTCACAGCACAGCCATGATGGAAGTGTGAATCTTCCAGGGAAACAGAAAAGGACAGAGATGCCTGGAGGGGGCAAGAGGCTTTTGGCGTGTGAGACAGAATGTAGGGGTGTGGTGGAAAGCAGAGAAAGAGGGGTGGTGCTTCTAAAGCCTGGTTATTCAGCAAGGTGGGTGTACCTTGGCTGTAAGGATAAGGAAGTGGATGGCAGAGGTGCCATGGGCAATGAAGAACAACAGTCTAATGCTACAAGTTTGGAGGGGGTCAGAGGTGGATGGAGGTCTTCCTGGTAGGTGTATCAACAGATGAAACTGGCCTGCTACAGAAGCAGAGTGATGCAGTGACAACTGTGCACTTAAGCAATGGCATCATAACTATCAGATTATAACAACAAGAGCTGTGGTTCAAGATTAGAGTTAGCTGAGACTGGAGTAGTACAGAGCTACAGGAATACATGGAATGCTAGCATGTGTTATCCAGTGAACAGACAAGGTACTACTCAATACCTGGGATCAATGGACCACAGTGGGCGAGTTAGTGGTGTCCTAGAATCAGTGAACACAAACCATCCAGCAGAAGGTAATGCTAGGCATCAACAGAGTAAAGCCAACAGTCTTTGTAGGGTTTGTGAAGGTCCAATAGCTTGAGCAGAAGAGGTGAAATCAAAAGAGATGGTGAGGCATCAGAAGGAGCAGAAGCAAGTGGAAAGGTTGGAGTGTTGAGGCTCCCAAATCCAAAATAGGACAAGGTACCCAATGGGGGTTGTAATGATTGGAAGTGCATGGAAGATGGTGCTGGAGGTTGGGAAAACAAGGGATACAGGTTTAATAGACTTGTCATGCTTGGGAGATCAAGTCTTGAAAGGCTAGGATCAATGGCCAGAAATGGGTTACCTAGGAGTAGAGAACCAATGCTAGAGGTTGATGATTACCTATTGGTAATCCTGGAGTAACTTGTCAAGAAGGGGCCAGGGAAGCAGCTGGGGAATGCTTAGACTGTGATGGCTAGATCTAGGCATAAGAAAGTGGTTGGAATAGTCTGGAGTGATGGGGAGTGGTTTTCCATCAAGGATTACCAGGTGACAACAATGTGTCAGAGAACCAGAGTCAGATGCTGGAGAAGAGCAGGAAAAATAGAGGGAGTGGTGCTCATTGGTAGGGAACCATAACCTAAGCTGCATTTGAGGATCCATAAGGGCTGGTAATGCTGTCTGATAGTAGGAAATCACAGCTGTTCTGGAGGGCCCGGAGTCAGAAATAGGGGAATGCCTGGGACAGATGTTACATTTTCTCTTCTTTTTCCCTCTTTTCCTTTAATCTCTTCATAGCTTCTGCTCTTTTCATACCTTGGGTGCTCTCTTGTTCATTTGTCACCATAGATTCCGTTCTTCCCATGTTCTAGCCTTGCCTAGACTGCTCTCTTGTTATGCCCTTTGCCCAGGCCTTCTATCTCTTAATCAGCTGACTCATAATCATTCCATTTCTTTTCATCTGTTTCTACATGGATACCTTACTCATCAATTCGTCAGCATGATTACTCATTTCATCTCTGCTTCAACTCTATTAGCTGTACTATAAAGTAGCATACTTCCTGTCCTCTCTTTTCTTATGCTACTTTTACCTTGTGATTACCTTACAAGTCCTTGCATCTCCACTACTCCTTGTACCTACATACTTGGAATCCATTGCTTGTGTCCTGGCACTTATCCAGAGGATCATCAGCATCTGATCTTGGCATACCCCTGGGAGTGTAGCTGGTACTACTAAGGCACAACATTTTATTTGTCACCTTCCACTTATCTTGAAGCTTACCTTCAGTTTGCTTCATCCTCTTTACCAACAGCAAGATCTATGCTTGTCCCTACCCGGGCCAAGCATAACAACAGGAGTTAGAAGTTGAATCTAGGCACATGTGTTTTAAGCAATGGAGGCCAGTAACTGATGTTGTAGAATCATCAGAGTGGCTTGGAGTGACTTGGAACATTAGGGGCTGTAAGAGGCTTGTGCCATGAGGACTAGATTAACTTAGGGGTCAAATACCCAGAAGAGCACAAGGTCATGGCAGTGTCATTGGTGTTCATATCCTGACAGCTAACACAAGGGATGGAATGAAGTTCCAAAGATCTTGAAGGGATCACCTGTGAGTGTGCCAAGCATGCAGGTGGTTTGAAGTTGAGTATTGAGAGTCAGTGAAGGCCAATCCTTATGTGAAGGCAAGAGAAGTGCAAGTGAAAGTATGAATATACTGTTAAAACTTTCCATTCTACTAAAAAGAGACTGTTAAAACCTATACCAAGATGAGTATACTTTTAACCAGTTCCTCTTTTTTAAATGAAACCCTTGATGCTGGAGGAAGGTCAGAACTCTGGGATGCTCCGGAGGGTTCTGGAGAAATATAGAAAGAGTTTTAATGGTTGAATGGGACTCGGCTTCACCTTATGGGGTGCACCCTTGCACTTCTTCATTGTCCTGATTTACATAGATGTCAAGGTGGGTGATAAGGCTGTCTCTATGCTCAACAGGAGGGACAGGCAGGACAAGGAGAGTCAAGCCTAGTCATGGGGGTGAGGTTTTATGACTCCTTCAAGAATATTGCATAGCCTCAGAGATACTCCAGAGTAACCTGGAGGGTCAGAGTGAGCCCAAAGGCTTGATCAGAGTGAGGATGATAACAAGAGGGTATTTCTGTCAATATTCATACTGAGGTACAAGATACAGAACTACAGTACTTATACCTCAGAGAGGCAGAACTATCTAGAAGTGTAACAAAATGAGACAGGTGCAAACTCAGAAGTGAAGCAGATGTCTAGATATCTAGAAAACAAATGGAGATGTCAGGAAGACAATGTCCAATCATGTCAGACTGAAACTGAAGGGTAACAGGATGAAACAGGGGAGAACAAGGAACAGGAACAGAACAGGAATAGTAACAATAATGGTAATGGTAGCTAACTGGGAATGGTAATGGAGTTATATTGGGATGGTCTGGAGATGATGAAGGGGAACTAGAGTAGTACTTAATTGGAGCAGAGATAGACTGGAAGCAGAGTGGGGCGGAGTAGGAATGGAAACCTGGGGGAGCATATAATGCTGAGGGGCAGGAAATGTTCATGCATAACTGGGGGAGACTGGAATGGTAACAGAGGGCTGGAGTTGCCTGGAGGGGAGTCAGAGGGCTGGAGTGGCTTACTAGGTGTGAAGACCAATTGTATGCCAGGTTAGAATGGGGTCAGAATTTGAGTCAGAGGTCCAGGATATGACAGGGGCAGGAAGTGTACATGTATAGCTGGGAAAGACTGAAATGGTGACAGAGGGCTGAAGTTGCCTGGAGGGAAGTCAGAGGGCTGGAGCAGCTTACTAGGTGCAAAGACCAGTTGTAAGCCAGGTCAGAATGGGGTTGGAATTCAGGTCAGAGGTCCAGGATATGACAAAGTGAGAGTATGAATATACTGTTAAAACCAGTTTTTTTCTGAATGAAACTCTTGACACTGAGGAAAGGTCATAACTCTAGAGGGCTTCAGAGAAACCTAGAAAGGGTTTCATTGATTAAACAGGACTTGGCTTCACCTTATGTAATGTTATAGTCTGCATTTTTCAACTTTTCATCACATGACTTTATCTTATCTAACCATGTGGTTATCTAATCTTTTATCTTATCAAGGCATGTGACAGGTCACATGACAGGTCTAGACCCAGGGCATAGAGTTAGCCTCATGTCTTTAGCCTGTTCTTCATTTCTGTTTTCTTTCATTTTAGAAGCATTATTCTCTTTTTGCCATTGACTATTCTCATGATGACTTCTCTTCTTTTTGATGGTGCTTTAGGGTCTGTGGGAATATTCCCATCAGGGTCTTGGTCCATGCACCTTTCTATATCATATAAATACTGTAGCTTTAGCATGACTCAAGCCCCAGTCTTGAGCACTTGTATTATCTAGTACAGTGTTCACTCATATACTCTTTTGCTTATATTTTATCCAACCAACATCAACACCATCACAAGCCCTTGATTAGGGTTTAGCATTCTCCTTGTATATCATCCAACATCAAATGTAACATGTGGTGTGCCCTTGCACTTTCTGGTGTTCTAATTTACATAGATATTGGAGATAAAGAAGAGGACTGTCTCAGTGCTCAACAGGAGGGATAGGCAGGATGAGGAGAGTCAAGCCTAGTCATGGGGGTGGGACCTTATGACTCCTTCAAGGATATTGCTTGGCCCCAGAGATTCTCCAGAGTAACCTGAAGGGTCAAAGTGAGCCCAAGGGCTTGAGCAAAGTGAGAACAAAGACAAAGAGGTGTTTATGTCAATATTTGTACTGAGATACAAGATACAAAACTACAGTACTTATATCTTAAAGAGGCAGAACTATCTAGGAGTATAGCAAATTGAGACAGGTGCAAACTCAGAAGCAAAGCAGATGTCTAAGTATCTAAGAAACAAGTGGAGATGTCAAAGAAGACAATGTCTGATCATGTCAGACTGAAACTGA
>JBBPKN010001669.1:0-13424 GCA_038089275.1 Pulveroboletus cf. rosaemariae | reverse complement strand
CTATAGTATTTATATGGTACAGAACAGTGCATGGACCAAGACCCTGATGGGAGAATTCCCACAGACCCTGAGGCACCATCAAATGGAAGAGAAGCTCTCATGGGAATAGCCAATGGCTAAAGAGAAATGAGGCTTCTAAAATGAAAGAACAATAGAAATGAAAACAAGGCTAAAGACATAAGGCTAACCCTATGCCCTGGGTCTAGACCTGTCATGTGACCTGTCACATGCCTAGATAAGATAAAAGATTAGATAACCACATGGAAAGATAAGATAAGGTCATGTGATCAAAAATTGAAAAAGTAAACTATAACACTACCCCCTTTTTAGATTGAGGATTCCAGATGAGATACACATAAAGAAGTCATTTTGGTGTGGTTTTCATATGGTGAAAATAAAGAATGGAAAGAGGTGAGGTCGATAGTAAAAAGACAACAAGAAGCAGAAGAATGAAGCTTGTGGAATTCTTTGATGAGATCTGGTGAATTGGCTAAATCATCTTTAGTTTGCCAAGTATAATCATTGTTACCATATCCAGTCCAATGAACCAGATATTTGAGTTTTCCTTTATGAACTCGAAAATCTACTATATGATCAACTTCATATTCTGCATGACCTTTCTCTGTAATAAGAATAGGATCTGGAGTAAGAATATCTTGACCATGAAGGGATGGGAGATACAGTTTAATTTGAGAGATATTGACTATAGAATGAATTCACATTGTTTTGGGTAAATGCAAATGAACTGCATGCGGAATTACTTCTAAAATCTTGAATGGCCCAATTCACTTCTTGATTAACTTTTTTGAGGGATATGGAAGCATTAAATTCTTTGTAGAAAGCAGAACTTGCTGGCCTTTCTGATATGTTGGCATGCTTTGCTTGTTCTGTTTCTCCTTTTTCTCTTTTGTCTTTTCCAATGCTTCCTTTACTTCTTTGAATGATTTGGACATGTCTTGTAAGAAATGAGATGATGGATTTTCTGATGTAGGTGGCTCAAAGCTGAGTCATGGATGATACATTTTCATTATTTCAAATGGTGATATGTCTATAGATGTCGAATATGAATTGTTATGATGATACTTCGCTATTTTAAGCCAATCTGCCCAAGTGTCCTGCCATTTTGCTATGAAGTTCCTCAGATATTGCTCTAATTCCTGATTGATCTATTCTGTTTGTTCATCTGTTCTGGGATGATATGCCATTGATAATTTCTGCTTGATCTGCAGAATCTGTTGCGAGTGGTTTCGGTTACTTGTAATGATGAGTGATAAATCCCAATTTAGGGCTTTGATGATGATGATGGTGACGATGACGGTTACAGTGAGGATGAGAAAAGATGATATTGGAGAAAGCATAGGAGTACTAGTGAGATTACTGCACTAAAGGTACAAGCACTCAAGACTGGGGAGTCTTGAGACTATATGCTACAGCTTATATACCTTAGCTACATGCGCACAGACCAGGACCCTGATGGGAGAATTCCCATGGACCCTGGGCGGCGATCAAAAAGAAGAGAAGCAACTGTGGGAATAGTCAATGGCTGAAAAGGAGCAGTGCTTCTGTTGCAATCGATAATGGTTTCGGTGAAAACGTTGAGCTAACCCTAGTCCAGGGCTTACTGACAACGACAAAGCGATAGGAAGAGTTATGAGATGAAAGCTAGGAGTACTAGTGAACACTGCACTATAGGTACAAATGCTCAAGACTGGGGAGTCTTGAGACGTTATGCTACAGCTTTTATATGCTACAGATATGCGCACAGACCAAGACCCTGATGGGAATATTCCCATGGACCCTGGACAGCGATCAAAAAGAAGAGAAGCAATTGTGAGAATAGCCAATGGCTGAAAAGGAGCGGTGCTTCTAAAATGGAAGAACAACGGAAATGAAAACAGGCTGGAAGACATGAGGCTAACCCTATGCCCTGGGTCTAGACCAGTCATGTGACCTGTCACATGCCTTGATAAGATAAAAGATTAGATAACCACGTGGAGAAGATAAGATAAAGTCACGTGATCAAAGTTTTGAAAAATCGGACTATAACACTACCCCCTTTTTAGGTCTCGGATTCCAGACGAGACACAAATAATGCAGGTGTTTCAGTGTGGTTTTCATATGGCTTGAACAATGAACGGAAAGTGGATAGGTCGGTGGTGAACAGTCATCGTGGAGCAGAGGGATGTAACTTGTGGAATTCTTCAATAAGATCAGGAGAATTTGCTAAATCGTCTTTTGATTGCCAGGTACGATTGCTTTCTCCATATCCTGTCCAATGAACCAGATATTCCAGCTTTCCTTTACAAACACGAGAATCAACAATGTGATCGACCTCGTATTCATCACGACCTTCTTCAGTGACCAAAATAGGATCAGGAGTAAGAATATCCTGACCATGGAGCGAAGGGAGATACGGTTTTATGTGTGAAATGTTAACGGTTGGATGAATACGCATAGTAGAGGGAAGTCGAAGGCGAACAGCATGAGGAATAACTTCTAAGATGGTAAAAGGCCCAATCCATCGTTTAGTGAGCTTTTTTGATGGATAAGGAAGCATAAGATTTTTGGTGGAAAGAAGAACTTGCTGCCCTTTAATGTATGAAGGGAGCTACGTCTTGTTCTGTTTTTCCATTCTTTCCTGCATTTCCTTTAGAGCTTCTTTTACTTCTTTGAATGACTTTGCCATATCGCGAAGGAAATGAGAGGATGGATGTGTAGAAGGCGGAGCTTCGAAACCAAATCGAGGATGATAGGTTTTAGTGATTTCAAAGGGTGACGTTTTAGTAGATGTTGAGTAGGAATTATTATGATGATACTCCGCTATCTTAATCCAATTGACCCATGATTCTTGTCACTTGGCAATAAAGTTACACAAATACTGTTCGAGTTTTCTGTTAATTCGTTCCGTTTGTCTGTCCGTTCTTGGATGGTAAGCTGTAGAGATCTTCTGTTTGATTTGAAGAATCTCGTTAAGCTGCCTGGAAAACTCTGAAACAAACTGCGGTCCTCGATCCAAGATTATTGAGGATGGTAGTCCATGTCGCGACCATATGTTATCCCTAAAGAGTTCTGCAACATAAAGAGAAGAAAGGGAAGAAAAACAGGGAATAAAAACAACTTCTTTTGAAAAACAATCAACAACCACCATGATGGCATCAAAACCTTTTGAAATCGGAAGTCCAGTGATGAAATCAATAGAAATATCTGTCCAAGGAGTAGACGCAAGAGGAAGTGGATGAATGGGAATAATGGCCTCTGAACCCTTTGACATAGTGCAAGTTAAACAATGAGAAATGAATCTTGCAACGTCTTCTTTGAGCCCAGGCCAGTAATAATAACGGGATAGAAGTTGTTTGGTTCGTGTTTGGCCTGCATGACCACCAAGCAGGGATGAATGAAAAAGATTAAGTGCTTCTGTATGTAATGTTTCGGGAATAAATACTTGTTCTCTTCGATTCAGATAGACCTTGCTCTCTGGACTATAATACCATGGTTCCGAGAGTCATAGATCCACTGATTCTTGTTGTACACGAGTGAAAAAAAAGGAAGAAAGAGAGGTGAAACATTGAGAAAAATGATATGGAGGAAGCATGGTAACTTGTTTATTAGGGTCCGGTTTGTTTTCGAAATGATTGTGCCTTCGAGATAAGGCATCTGCCCTCCCATTGGTAGAACCGGATTTATAACAAATTTTGAAATTAAATTCTGCTAAGGCAGCTTGCCACCTAGCCTGTTGCGGAGAAAGATCTTGTGGTCGTTTCCAATACTCCAGATTCTTGTGATCCGTCCAGATCTCAAAAGAATCTCAACCTATTAAATAATGACACCAATTGCGAAGAGCACGAATGACGGCAAGAAGCTCCTTGTCGTAAATGGGATAGTTTAATTCAGCAGTGTTCAAGGAGTGAGAAATATATGCCGCTGGTCGCCAAAGACCATCTTCTTGTTGATAGGAAATGACTGCTCCAATGGCGACATCTGAAGCATCTGTTTCAATTCGTACAGGTTTAGAGGAGTCAGGGTAACAAAGAAGGGGTTCAGAGGTGAGGATTTCTTTTAGACAAACAAAAGCTGTCATGCATTCTGTTGTCCATTTGAATTTGACATCCTTCTTTGTAAGGGAATTAAGAGGGCGAGCTATATCTGCAAAATTAGGAACAAAACGTCTATAGTAATTGGCGAGCCCGAGGAATGCTTGAACTTGTTTAACGGTTTGGGGAATGGGCCAACTGCGTACTGCACTTGTCTTGTTCAATTGCATTTGTACCCCCTTTTTAGAGACGACCATGCCCAAATAATCTACTTGATCTTGTGCAAAGTGACACTTTGATGGCTTGAGGAATAGATCATGGTCACGAAGATGACCTAACACTTCGGCAATTATTTCCAGATGCTGATTACGATTCTTGCCTTGAGTAAAGATCATAATATCATCAATGTAGATGACGACATGTTGCCACATATCATGAAATATGTTGTTCACCATAGCCTGAAATGTTCCTGGTGAGTTGCATATTCCAAAATACATTACCAAAGGTTCATATGCCCCTATTGGTGTGGTAAAAGCACCCTTCCATTCGTTTCCTTCTTTCATGCGAATATTGTTATACCTCCATCGCAAGTTGAGGGTAGTGAACATATCAGCCCCATTTAACCTGTCAATTAGTGTTAATATGAGAGGAAGAGGATAATTATTCTTGATGGTATGTTCATTTAAGTAGCGGTAGTTGATGACCATTCACTTGCCGCCATTCTTTTTTCCAATAAAGAATACTGGGGATGTCTGTGGAGATTTAGATGATCTGATATACCCCTTTTTCATCTCTTTATCCACAAATTCGCGTACTTCCTTCATTTCTTCATTTGAAAGAGGAATAATATGACCTTTCTTTGGAACGAAATCTTTTTTTAAGTCAACTGCATGATCCCAAGGTTTTCTAGTGGGCATGCATTTGGACTCGTGCTGTGAAAAGACTGGTAAAAATTCCCATAATTCCTTCGGAACTTCCTTTTGTAGCTGCGTCTGTTCTTCTGCTGTTACCTTTCTTGACATTAGGTGAGTTTCACAGTCTGCAGTGCATCTAGAGAAGTTAATTGTTTTCTTGACCCAGTCGATTTCTGGATTATGTCTTGTGAACCAATCGAAACCTATTAAAAGATCAAGTGGTCCAAGTGATGATACATAAGTGACGGTTCTTTCTCAATGCCATCACCCGTTATGTCCTTTGATTGCTATATAAATAATGACATAATTGGTAATCTTACCAATAGAGCCTTCTGTTCCGTCAGCATTAAATACTGTGAGTGGTCTTGGCATATTCTTTTCATGAAGTCTGTGTTTCCATATGAACTTCTGATCAATAAACGTTACTGAAGCTCCTGAATCAATAATAGCAAAGGTTAATCCGCATGACTCCATTTTTAAACCATTTTTTCCTTTTACTTCCCCGTCAATCTTTACACTTACCCCTAGTTCATCTCTTTGCTTTCTGTTAAATAGTTTTGCTAGATCTTGTCGTTCATTACTTCCTATAGCAATTAATTGTCCGTTAGTTTCTTCTGATGGAATTAAGCATCCAATCTCCGGGGCCACGCTCGATCGAGACGCCATCACAGATGGAACTTGATTCCATTTCATTGTAGACAAATTAAAAGACAAAGGAAGATAAAATGAATTACATACTGGGAGTCCTGATCCTAGCTTATCAGGTTCCCTTATCCTTTTCCCGCCTCCTTCTGCTTCCTTTCAGTCTCAAATAGATCCTGAAAATATGCACGAGCCTCCTCCATACTTTCCCACAAGGCTGCTGGAATTTCTTGAAACCTGGCCACGTCTGCTATATTGTAGACAGGGCCAATCCCCATGGGTTCCGCCAATTGCCACCCATCTTTATCAGGTGGTGAAAATTCTCCAAATCTTACCAGTTGTACAAACTAAGCCTGAGCTCCTTGTTGCCGCTGATGTTGTGGTTGCGGCTGTCCTCTCCTGAAGTTATTTGCTGGCCTTGATGCTGATGGATTGTATTGTCCTCGGCATTCCCGTGCGAAATGTCCCGGTTTTCCACACTTGAAGCAGGTACAGACCGGTGTATTCACTGTTGCTGCACCCTGCCTGTCCACATCCATTGGGGCTCCTCTGCCCGGCTGGATCCCTGTCTGTGTGAAACGAGGAGTGGGAGTGAAGTTGTTTGTGGGAGGGCCTCGGGGTGGAGGGAATCGTCCTTGGAATCGGGGAGCTGAGCGTTCTACTGCCATGTGCTTAAAGCCTCTCCCGATTGTTCACATCTGTTCAACTAAATCAAAAAAATCCTCTTTTATCCCCTGCATGATAGCTTGTTGGTACACTCTATAGTGTACCTGTTCCCTGAGCAGCTTTGCAGCATGCTCAAAAGAAACTCCTGCATCTTTTCTTAAAACCTCGAATGCCTGCAGATAATCGTCAATCGAGTTTCCTTGCCTAAGACCCTCCAGCTTCTTCATTGCGTCATGGGCCATTTCTTGAATCCTAAAATAGGACCGCATTTCCATTGCAATCCCTCCAAAGTCGGGCCAGGCTGAATCTCCTCTTCTGTTACCCTGCCCATCATAATCTCCTTCCGTGTTAATATATTTTTCCAGTGTTATTTGGGCAAATCCTTCTGCCCTCCCTTCTAACCTTGATAGTACTGCCGCGCACTGCTGTCTGTTTGTTTTCCATTCTTGCTCTACTACCCAAATGGATAGTAAAGCAAACCATTTACACCACCTGGTTTTATCACCATTCCAAGTGCCAGGATCCTGTATCTTCCTCGAGCCTCCCATCTTGGAAAACTCGTCTGCCAGATTCCGCATCAAGTCTCCAGTATCCATAGTCCCAGGTATCATCATACAGATCAATGGCTGGAAGAGGGGGAGCTGGTGAGATGGGCCAGGGGAATGCTGCAGGAGTGTCGGTTGCTCTAGGAGAATTGACCCTAACTCAATGTCTTGGTTTTCTGGCGACGCTGACGAGCTGTCGGGTTCTTGATACTGATTCTTGTTGAATGGGGCGGACATGTTGGGCTAGTGTCTGTGGGCGTCGGTTAACTATTTTTAATGAAGTACTGGGGCATAGGGTTTTGATCCTTTCTGATGCTGCTACTTTCCTATCACGTCCTTTCTTTGCGGCAAAGTCCTTGTTCATCTGCTTGTCGAATGCGTCAAATCTTCTCTGAAAAGACAACCTTTCAAATTCGTCGTCTTCAAATCCTAGCGATGCTTCAACTATAAATTCCTGTAGTTTCTCCTCATGCCCCCAAGGAAAATCTCTTCTCATGAGATGTGTACTATTTCCCTTATTCTCAAAGCCTGAAGACTAGTAACGGTAGTCTTGAGCAAGTGTTGCAATCGATAACGGTTTTGGTGAAAACATTGAGCTAACCCTAGTCCAGGGCTTACTGACAACGACAAAGCGATAGGAAGAGTTATGAGATGAAAGCTAGGAGTACTAGTGAACACTGCACTATAGGTACAAATGCTCAAGACTGGGAAGTCTTGAGACATTATACTACAGCTTTTATATCCTACAGATATGCGCATGGACCAAGACCCTGATGGGAATATTCCCATGGACCCTGGACGGCGATCAAAAAGAAGAGAAGCAACCGTGAGAATAGCCAATGGCTGAAAAGGAGCGGTGCTTCTAAAATGGAAGAACAATGGAATGAAAACAGGCTGGAAGACATGAGGCTAACCCTATGCCCTGGGTCTAGACCAGTCATGTGATCCGTCACATGCCTTGATAAGATAAAAGATTAGATAACCACATGGAGAAGATAAGATAAAGTCACGTGATCAAAGTTTTGAAAAATCAGACTATAACAGCTTCTGAAATGGAAGAACAACGGAAATGAAAAGGGGCTGGAAGGCATGAGGCTAACCCTATGCCCTGGGTCTAGACCAGTCATGTGACCCGTCACGTGCCCTGATAAGATAAAAGATTAGATAACCACGTGGAGAAGATAAGATAAGGTCACGTTATCAAAGTTTGAAAAATCGGACTATAACACTACCCCCTTTTTAGGTCTCAGATTCCAGACAAGACACAATTAATGCAGTTGTTTCAGTATGATTTTCATATGGTTGAAAAAGCGAACGGAAAGTGGATAGGTTGGTGGTGAAGAGTCGTCGTGAAGCAGAGGGATGAAGCTTGTGGAATTCTTCGATAAGATCTGGAGAATTGGCTAAATCGTCCTTTGTTTGCCAGGTACGATCATTGTCGCCATAACCTGTCCAGTGAACTAAGTATTCCAGTTTTCCCTTACGAACACGAGAATCGACAATATGGTCGACTTCGTATTCTTCATGACCTTCTTCAGTGACCAAAATGGGATCAGGTGTGAGAATATCCTGACCACAGAGCGAGGGAATATACGGTTTTATGCGTGAGATATTGACAGTGGGATGAATACGCATATTAGAGGGAAGTCGAAGTCGAACAGCATGAGGAATAACTTCAAGGATAGTGAAAGGACCAATCCATCATTTAGTGAGCTTCTTCGATGGATAAGAAAGCATAAGATTCTTAGTGAAAAGAAGAACTTGTTGCCCTTTTGTATACAAGGGGAGTGTAGTGACATTTTGTTTGGTCATTCTTTCCTGCATTTCTGTTAAGGCCTCTTTTACTTCCTTGAATGATTTTGCCATATCGCGAAGGAAATGTGAACTGGGCTGCGTGGACAATGGGGCTTCGAAACCAAAACGAGGATGGTATGTTTTAGTTATTTCGAAAGGTGACGTTTTTGTAGTGGTGGAATAGGAATTATTATGATGGTATTTGGCTATTTTAATCCAGTCGGCCCATGATTCCTGTTGCTTGGCAATAAAGTTACGCAGATACTGTTCCAATTCCCTGTTTATTCGCTCTGTTTGTCCGTCCGTTCTTGAATGGTATGCTGTAAAGATCTTCTGCTTGATCTGCAGGATCTCATTAAGCTGCCTGGAAAACTCTGAAACAAACTGTGGTCCTCAATCCGAGACAATGGAGGATGGGAGACCATGTCTCGACCATACGTTGTCTCTAAATAGTTCTGCAACATAAAGAGAAGAAAGCGAAGAAAGACAAGGAATAAAAACAACTTCTTTAGAGAATCGATCCACTACCACCATGATAGCATTGAAACCCTTTGAATCCAGTAGTCCCATAATGAAATCAACAGAAAGATCCGTCCATGGAGTGGACGCAAGGGGAAGTGGATGAACAGGAATAACAGCTTCTGAACCCTTGGACATTGCACATGTAGAACAATGTGAAATGAAATTTGCAATGTCTTCCTTGAGTCCTGGCCAATAGTAATAACGAGATAAAAGTTGCTTGGTTCAAGTTTGGCCTGCATGACCACCAAGCAGAGATGAATGAAAAAGATTAAGAGCTTCTATTCGTAAAGTTTCAGGAATAAATACTTGTTCTCTTCTGTTTATGTAGACCTTGCTCTCTGGACTATAACACCATGGGTCCGAGAGTCGTAGATCCACTGATTCTTGTTGTACACGATGAAAGAAAGAAGAAGAAAGGGAAGTGAAGTGTTGAGAAAATCGTTGAGGGGGAAGCATGATGATTTGTTTGTTGTTTTCTGGTTTATTGGTGAAATGGTCTTGCCTCTGAGATAAGGCATCTGCCCTCCCATTGGTAGAACCTGGTTTATAACATATGGTAAAATTGAATTCGGCAAGAGCAGCTTGCCATCTAGCTTGCCGCGGAGAAAGATCTTGTGGTCTTTTCCAATATTCCAGATTCTTATGATCTGTTCAGATTTCAAAAGAATCTCGGCCTATTAAATAGTGATGCCATTCATGGAGAGCACAAATGACCACCAGTAATTCCTTGTTATATATGGGATAGTTTAATTCGGCAGCATTCAAGGAATGAGAAATATACGCTGCTGGTCGCCAGAGCCCATCGTCTTGTTTATAGGAGAGTACTGCTCCAGTGGCGACATCTGAAGCGTCGGTTTCAATACGAACTGGTTTGGAAGAGTCTGGATAACAAAGAAGTGGTTCAGAAGTGAGGATTTCTTTAAGACGAATAAAAGCTGTCATGCATTGCGCTGTCCATTCAAATTTGGTATCCTTCTTTGTGAGGGAATTAAGGGGTCGAGCGATGTTGGCAAAATTTGAAACAAAACGTCAGTAGTAATTGGCTAGTCCTAAAAAGGCTTGAACTTGTTTGACTGTTCGTGGAATGGGCCAATTGCGAACAGCACTAGTTTTGTTTAGCTGCATTTGTACCCCCTTTTTAGATACGACCATGCCCAGATAATCAACTTGTTCCTGAGCAAAGTGACACTTGGATGGTTTGAGAAATAGATCGTGGTCACGAAGACAACCTAGAACTTCGGCAACGATTTCGAGATGTTGATTACGATTCTTGCCTTGAGTGAATATCATAATATCATCAATGTAGATGACGACGTTTTGCCACATATCATGGAATATGTTGTTGACCATTGCTTGAAACGTTCCGGGTGAGTTGCACATTCCAAAATACATTACCAATGGTTTGTATGCTCCAATTGGTGTGGTGAAAGCCCCCTTCCATTCGTCTCCTTCCTTCATGCGAATGTTATTGTACCCCCATCGCAAGTCAAGGGTTGTGAACATATCAGCACCGTTCAACCTATCAATAAGTGTTGGGATAAGAGGAAGCGGATAATTGTTCTTGATAGTATGTTTGTTGAGGTAGTGGTAGTCGATTACCATGCATTTGCCACCATCTTTTTTCCCAATAAAGAATACTGGGGAGGTCTGTGGAGATTTGGATGATCTGATATACCCTTTTTTCATCTCTTTGTCAACAAACTCTCGTACTTCCTTCATTTCTTCGTTTGAAAGAGAAATGATACGACCCTTTTTTGGAATAAAGTCTTCCTTTAAATCTACCGTGTGATCCCAGGGTTTTCGGGTCGGCATTCTTTCTGATTCATGTTGTGAGAATACGGGTAAGAATTCCCACAATTCCTTGGGTACTTTTTTCTGTAGTTGCGTACGTTCTTCTGCTGTTACCTTTCTTGCCATAAGGTGAGATTCGCAATCTGCCGTGCACCTAGAGAATTTGATCGTCTTCTTTACCCAATCAATTTCTGGGTTATGTCTGGTGAACCAATCAAATCCTATCAGAAGATCCAAGGGTCCTAGTGAGGATACATAAGCAACACTTCTTTCACGATGCCATGCTCCATCTGCGCCCTTGATAGCTATATAAATAATAACATAGTTAGTAATCTTGCCAATGGAACCTTCAGTTCTGTCAGCATTATATACTGTTAGTGGTTTTGGCATATTTTTTTCATGAAGTCCATGTTTCCACACAAACTTCTGATCTATAAATGTTACGGATGCTCCTGAGTCAATAATAGCGAAAGTCAAACTGCATGATTCCATTTTTAATCCTTCTTTTCCTTTTACTTCACCATCTATTTTGACACTTACTCCCAATTCATCTCATTGTTTTCTGTTAAATAGTTTTGCTAGATCTTGTCGTTCTTCACTTCCTATTGCAAACAATTGTCCGTTAGTTTCTTTAGACGGAATTAAGCACCCTATGTCCGGGGCCATGCTCGAAAGAGACGCCGTCACGGATGGAATTGAATTCCATTTCATCATAGACAAATTGAACGATTCAGGAAGATAAAACGATTTACATACTGGGACTCTTGACTTCAGCTGATCAAGTTCCCCTAGCCTTTTCCTGCCTCTTTCTGCTTTCTTTCAGTTTCAAACAAATCCTGAAAGTATGCCCAAGCTTTGTCCATGCTACTCCATGAAGCTGCGGGAATCTCCTGAAATCTTGCTGCATCAGCCATATTATAAACTGGACCTATACCCGTAGGTTTGGCCGATTGCCAACCATCCTTATCTGGCGGTGAAAATTCTCCAAAGCGAATTGGCTGTACAAATTGGGTTTGAGCTCCTTGTTGCCACTGCTGTTGCGACGATTGTTGATTTCGCCCAAAATTGTTTGAAGGCCTTGGTGCTGAGGGGTTGAACTGCCCTCAACAGTCATGGGCTAAATGACCCGACTTTCCACACTTGAAGCAGGTGCAGACCGGCGTATTCACCGTCGCCGCACCTTGCCTGTCAACATCCATAGGAGCCCCTCTGCCCAGTTGCAATCCTGTCTGAGTAAATTGCGGGGTTGGTGTGAAATTATTAGGGGGACCCTGAGGAGGTGGGAATCTGTTCTGAAATCGGGGAGCTGAGTGCTCTACTGTCATGCGCTCGAAGCCTTTCCCGATCATCCTCATCTGTTCTACCAAATCAAAGAAATCATCTTTGATTCCCTGCATAATTGCTTGCTGGTACACCCTGAAGTGCACCTGCTCCCTCAACAACTTCGCAGCATGTTCGAAACTAACACCTGCGTCCTTCCTTAGTACCTCGAAATTTTGAAGATACTCATCAATTGAGTTTCCCTGCCTAAGCCCCTCGAGCTTCTTCATTGCGTCATGGGCCATTTCCTGAATTCTAAAATAAGATCGCATTTCCACTGCGATCCCCCCAAAGTCTGGCCATGCTGCATCCCCTAATCTTTGGCCTTGTCCGTTATAGTCTGATTCAGCTGCAATATACTTTTCCAATGTGATTTGGGCAAATCCTTCTGCCCTTCCTTTCAAACGTGAAAGCACTGCGGCGCACTGCTGCCTGTTGGTCTTCCACTCTTGTTCGACGACCCAGATAGACAATAAGGCAAACCATTTCCTCCATTTGGACTTATCACCATTCCAAGTCCCAGGATCCTTGATTTTCCTCGATCCTCCCATCTTGGAAAATTCTTCTGCCAGATTCTTCATCAAGTCTCCAGTATCCATTGTCCCAAAAGTCGACGTATGGATTGATGGCTGGAAGAGCGGGAGGTTGTGAGAGGGGCCTGGGGATGGAAGATTCGGTTGCTCTAGTAGGATTGACCCGAGTTCGATATCTTGGTTCTTGGGCGAGTTGGACAAGCTGTCTTGTTCTGCTAGGTTTCGAAATGGTGCAGACACGCTGGGCTATAGTCTGAGGTCGACGATTAACTGTTTTTAATGATGCGGATGGACGGAGGGATTTTAAACGATCTGACGCTGCTACTTTCCTGTCCCTTCCTTTCTTAGCAGTGAAATCCCTTTGAGTTTGTTCGTCAAAAGAATCAAATCTCCTCTGAAATGATAAACGACCAAATTCGTCATCTTCAAATCCCAACGATGCTTCGATGATGAACTCGGTTAACTTCTCTTCGTGTCCCCAAGGGAACTCTTTGCGCATAGATGCATATGGTTATGTTTAAGCCCTAAGACTGGTATTGGTAGTCTTGAGCAAGTGTTGCGAGCGGTTTCGGTTACTTGTAACGATGAGCGATAAACCCCAATTTAGGGCTTTGATGACGATGACGGTGACGATGATGGTTCCAGTGAGGATGAGAAAAGATGATA
>JBBPKN010001668.1:0-13442 GCA_038089275.1 Pulveroboletus cf. rosaemariae | reverse complement strand
CCAGCTTGCCTACCCTTGCCTTTATATATTCCAAGGCCTGGTGCACAGACCATGCTGACTAAGTACAGGAACTACCTAATCAGGGGATGCCCTAAATCCTGGGTTAATAGATAAGGAACATGAGGGAAAAGCATGGGGTGAATATTAATGAGTATGGCAGGATACCATGCGGATGTGGGAGAATGGAAGAGAAGGATCTAGGAAATGAATGCAGGGTCAGAGGTGCTTGCACCATGAGAATGGAGATCTCTGCCACAGATGAGATCCAATCTATAGATCTGCCACAGATGCATTTAGGGTCCAGATTCAGATCCAGATCTAGATCAGATGAGATCCATGGAGATTAGATGGAGGGCAGTTCCAGGGAAGATCCTGGGAAGATCCATGTCAGGTGACTTATGGTCACATGACCACTGCTGAAGGAAAGAAATAATAAATACTCTTAAAGGAAACAGACCACAGACTAGGGTTAAGCTTAAAATGGGGTATCTTGTGCACAATCACATGATGTCACATGACTGGTTCTAGTGCTGGAGTGTCACTTTGTAACACTGAGCAAGCTCTCCTCTACTATTTCTGGCCTGCTGCACATCAGGACACCAAGGCTATGCCAGGGCACTGAAGCCAAGTCCTGTTTGATGAAGAACCTGCTATTTGACTACTTGATCATTTTTGAAAATCTCCGGAAATCTCCAGAGACCTCTGGAGCTCATATCCCCTTCCAATGAACTTCAACCTAGTAGTAGTAGTAGTAGCAGTATTTGGATTTTAATAATCTGTCACCTGAGTATGAATATCAACAAAAACAACAGAAACACCCTCTTGTCATCATTATCACATCCCATGCCAATGGGTTAACTCTGCTATATCTCTGATGCAACTCCAGTTTCTTTTACACTTTAAGCTGCATGTTTCCTAGTTCCCTTTACCTCTGTCTTTTCCTATCTAACAATTGATTATAACTTTACCTATGCTAACTCTGTACTATTCCAATACAACTTCATTGTTCCTCCAACCTCACTTTCTGTTCCTGTTCCTTTGTGCCACACTTCTCCCTGTCATTACTTAGTTTCAGTTTGACATTATTTGATGTTGTCTCCTCTGACATCTCCATTCATATCCAGGATGCATTGGCATCTGCTTTGCTTATGAGACAACTCCTTTCATATCTCCATTCTCTCCTTAGATAATCTGCCTCCCTGAGGTATAAGTACTGTAGTTCTGTATCTTGTACTTCAGTTTGAATATCAACCATAACATGACATTACAATCTTCCCCAGACCTCTCCTGCCTCACAACTTGACATTGTACCCTATCCTAAATCCCTCAACTTACTCCATGACTTGACATTATGCCTCTTGTTGGGAAAAAGCCCTACAGCCTATTCTGGACCTCCGATAGTTTCTGACCCCTCCATAAATCAGGGCACTCAGTACTAGCATAAGGGCACATCACATAAGGTAAAGCCAAGCTCTGTCCACTCCAGAGTTATCTGGAGTACCTCCAGAATATGTCGAAACATTTATAACAGTCATTCTCACTCTACTCAAGCCCTTGGGCTTACTCTGACCCTCCAGGTTACTCTGGAGTACCTCTGAGGTCAAGCAATATCCTTGAAGGAGTCGCAAGGTCTTACCCCCATGACTAGGCTTGATTCTCCTTGTCCTGCCTGTCCCTCCTGTTGAGCATAGAGACAGCCTTCTTACCCACCTCTAATATCTATGTAAATTGAGACAATGGAAAGTGCAAGGGTACACCACATAAGGTGAAGCCAAGTCCCATTTGACCATTGAAACCCTTTCTAGATTCCCCCCAGAGCCCTCTGAAGCCCTCCAGAGTTCTGACCTTCCTTCAGCATCAAGGGTTTCATTTAAAAAAAGGAACTGGTTAAAAGTATACTTGTCTTGATATAGGTTTTAACAGTCTCCTTTTAGTGGGATGAAAGTTTTAACAGTCTGAGAAGATTGTAACATTGTGTTATGGTTGATATTCCAACTCAAGTACAAGATACAGAGCTTCCATACTTATACCTTAGGGAGACAGATTATCTAAGAAGGGAATGGAGATGTGAAAGGAGTTGTCTCATAAGTGAAGCAGGTGCCAATGCATCCTGGATATAAATGGAGATGTCAGAGAAGACAATGTTGAATAATGTGAAATCAAAACTAAATGATAACAGGAAGAAGTGAGGCACAAAGAAATAGGAACAGGAAGTGAGATCAGAGGAACTACAGAGTTGTATCAGAATGGTACAGAGTTAGCATAGGTAAAGTTGGAAACAATCATTAGATAGGAAAAGATGGAGGTAAAGAGAACTAGAAAATACACAGCTTAAAGCATGAAAGCAACCAGAGTGGCACTGGAGACATAGTGGAGTTGGCCCATTGGCATAGGATATGACAGTATTCCCCTCTTAAGGCCTGAACCCATGAAGGTGGTGAAGCATGTGCTTTCACTGAATAAGTGAGTGAAGCAGGCATTGGGGTTTAGCTGGCCAGAAAACCATAAAAGTGAATACCACCCCAGAGACTTCCACACTAGTTTCTCTCATTATGTCTTCATTCACTGACATTCACACCTGGTCTGATGAGCATCTGGAGGAGCATGTTGAAGATAAAGAGGAGCTTGGCAACACAAAGTACATCAAGCAGAAGTGGCAGGGAAAAGTGAGGAGAGAGGAGGAGGCTCAAAGGAAAGCAGAGGAGGCTTGGAAAGCAGTGGCAGCAGTTCAGAAATGGGTAAGTACTGGAAATGTGATCAGGGCCTAGCACTTAAACCTGGCTTAGGTGGAGGAACTTCACCAAGCCCAGGTAGGGTCAAGTAGTAACAATGGCAAGAGGAGAGCAGAAAAGGGACTGGGGTGCTGAAGGTGCAATGACCAGGGACTGGAGTGCCAGGCAGGCCTGGGCAAGTTGACATCATGCCTTGCCTATATAGAGGCAAAGGTAAGGTATGACTGCCCTGGCCAGGAGAAGCTAGAGAGGAAGTGAAGATGGAAGGTGGAAGAGGAAGGAGTGCCCAATAGCAGGGCAGACTCAGAGGAGACAGAGGAGGGTCTTTAGCAGGTGGCTGAGGGCTGTTGTCTGATGGAGGCATTAATAAGGGAGATGGGCAGGAAGATATGGTGGGAGGCAAAATGCAAAAACCAGCTGCTGGAGTGGCTGGTTGATGCATTGGGAAAGGCATGGGTGGAGGAGACTGGAAAAGCCAGGAGTTTGGAGAGTAAGGACAAGGAGGTTAACAAGGTGGCAGCAGAGCTATCAGAACTTTGTGTGGAGGTTGGCAAAATTTCAGTGGTAGACAAGGTGATTAAAAAGGTGATCTTAGAGTAGATAGAGGATTTTGTGACTAGATCACTAGATCCACTACACAGTTGGTTAATCATAAGATGGCCCAGGTTTGTCCAGATAATGGAGATGAAACTCCTCAACAATCTTCAAAGCATGACCTAATTCAGTGGCAAGGAGCCACAAGATCTCCTTATTAGTATTCTTATAACCTAATCACTTAACCAAATATAGTAATTTGCAGTTCCTTCACCTATGATCTATCTTTGAGTCTAGGATTTCGGAGATCTCAAACTCTGGTTCACCATTGATCTTGACTGGTGGTGGGGGTGGTTGCACATAATCTGGAATCATGTTGGGGATAGAGGGTTCAAGTTGAGAAACATGAAAGACTGGGTGAATGGACTTCATGTTCTCTGGAAGACAGTGTGTAAAGAACAGCATGCCTGCCTAAGTGATAATGGAATAAGAACCTAAGTTCTTTTCAGTGAGTTTCTTGGACAGCCATATAGTCCTGAAGTACTTAGCCTTGATGAATACCTGGTCACCTACTTTAAAGTCTGGTGCCAGAGATCATCAGGCATTTGCAGGTCCTTGGTATCTGACTTGGGCAGCAGCTATTTCTTCACAAAGGAAAGTGTGGAGAGAGTTGAGGTCAATGGTGTATTCTTGAGCTTAAGTAGAGGTGAGGTCACATTCCAGGTGCATAAAGATGTTCAGATGGTAATCCTTGTTAGTAAAGAAAGGGGAAATATCTGTGGTAGCATTAGAGGCATTGTTATAAGCAAACTCCATAAGGGGCAGGAGTTCAGACCAGTTGTTCTGCTAATAGTTGCAATAAACACATAGATATTGCTCCAGGGTTTGGTTCATTCACTTGGTTTGACTATTACCCTCCAGATGATACCCAGAGGTGAAGTGAAGATGGATTTTGAGGGCTTGACCTAGGAAACAGAAGAAATGGGAAATAAACTTGGAACCTTGATCAGAGGTAATATGGGAGGGAACTCTGTGTTTGGAGAACACATGAAGTAAGAAAAGTTTAGCAAGCTCTGGGGAGGTTACCTTGTCATCTGTAGGGATAAAGACACACTGCTTTGATAGACAATCTACAACAATGAGGATGGCAGAGTGACCAGAGGAAGCCAGGAGCTGTTTGATGAAATCCATAGAGATGAAATTCCATGGCTTTTCTGGAATGGGGAGCTGCTTGAGGGAACTGTAGGGTTTGTGACAGGGTACCTTGGCACAGGTGCAAGCTGTACATGAAGAAATGTACTCTTTGATGAATGCTCAAATGCCAGGCCAGGTATATTCTTAGTGGATAAGCTCCAGTGTCCAATTCTGACCAAAGTGTCCAGATAAGGGGTGATTGTGCTTGTAGCAGAGAATCTGGAGGCAGAGGTCAGAGGTGTTAGGGACTGTCACATCCCATGCCAATGGGTCAACTCTGCTATGTCTCCAGTGCAACTCTGGTTGCTTTCACACTTTAAGCTGCATATTTCCTAGTTCCCTTTACCTCTGTCTTTTCCTACCTAATGATTGATTTCAACTTTACCTATGCTAACTCTGTACTGTTCCAATACAACTCCATAGTTCCTCTGATCTCACTTCCTGTTCCTATTTCTTTGTGCCACACTTCTCCCTGTCATCATTTAGTTTCAGTTTGACATTATTCAATGTTGTCTTCTCTGACATCTCCATTTGTATCCAGGATACATTGGCACCTGCTTTGCTTATGAGACAACTCCTTTCATATCTCCATTCCCTCCTTAGATAATCTGCCTCCCTGAGATATAAGTACTGGAGCTCTGTATCTTGTACTTCAGTTTAAATATCAACCATAACATGATGTTACAATCCCCTCAGACCCCTCCTGCCTCATGACTTGATGTCATACCCTACCCTAAGTCCCTCAACTTACTCCATGACTTGACATTATATCTCTTGTTGGGAAAAGCCCTATGGCCTATCCCAGACCTCTGATAGTTTCCAACCCCTCTGTAAATCAGGGCACATGATACCAGCATAAGGGTGCACCACATAAGGTAAAGCCAAGCCCCATCCACTCCAGAGTTATTCAGAGTATCCCTGGAGTATGTTGCAACTTTATAACAGGGACATAGATGCAGTTGTCCAGATGCAAGAAGCTTTCTGGGTCTAGAGACCAATAAGAGTCAGACAAGAGGGTACTGGATAAGTGGGTAGAGGTGATGGAATCAGAAGGGAGTGTCAAGAGGATATTACAATGGAGGGTTTCAATGTCAAAGAGAGATGCAGATCAGAAGACTGGAGATGCTAGGGAGAAAGCCCAGAGGGACATAGCAAGTTGCTCCTGCATGAACATGGACCAGAAGTTATGCAGATTGATGAGGGCATAGTCACTATTCCTTTTTCTGGGATAGATGTCCTGATGTCTAGTCAAAGCATCAGGTTTAGCACCTAAACAACCAGGGTGAAAACAAATGATCAGATTAAACTAAGAGAGAAACTCTGACCACCAGGCTTGCTGGCAGGTCAGAAGTTTAGATGTAGCAAAGTATTCCAGATTCTTGTGATTGGTGACAACATCCACTGGAGAAATAGAACCTTCAAGGTAATGATGCCAGGTCTTGAACACAGTGAAAATAGCAAGAAGCTTCTTATCATGGATGTCAAAGTTGAGTTCTGGTGCAGTGAGCATATGTAAATAGAAAGCAACTGGGCAGACCTCATTGTCTGGGCACTGGAGTGAGAGGATTCTGGTAATCACATAGTCTGAAGCATCAGTCTCAATGATGAGAGGAGCATTGGATTCCCAATGAATTAGAATAGAAGCAAAAGTAAAAGCATTCTTAAGGCACTGGAAAGCAGCACAACAAGAAGCATTAAAATCCCAATGAGCAGACTTGCAGGTGAGGTGAGTCAGGGAAATAACAATGTCAGAGTAGTCCTGGATAAAGCAGCAGTAGAAATTAGCAAAACCAAGAAAAGACTGAATATTGTGAACTTTGTAAGGCTTGGGCCAATCCAGGATGGATTGAACCTTTTCAGGGGACATAGTGAGCCCTAAAGGGAAGAGCTGGTACCCAAGATACTCAGTGAAATTAGTATGGAATTTGCATTTCTCAGATTTGGTGAAGAGGCTGTGTTTCTGGAGGCAGTGGAGGACTTCTCAGACATGCTCAGTATAAGATGTCTGGTCAGTGGAGAAAATTAGGATATCATCCAAATAAATAATCACTGAAACATTAAGAAGATCAGTGAAGATAGAATTGATGAACTGCTGGAAAGCTGCAGGAGCATTGGTAAGCTCAAATGGCATGACAAGCCATTTGTACAAGCCATAGCATGTATAGAAGGAGGTTTTCCACTTGTTGCCCTCAGCAATGCAAACTAAATGATAAGCATGCCTAAGGTCAAGCTTGATATAGATAGTTGTGCAGCTCAAAGTGTCAAGGAGATTGAAGATGTGCAGAAGGGGGTAGTGGTCTTTCTTTGTAATCTTGTTAAGTCCTCAGAAATCTACACACAATCAGAGGGATTCATCCTTCTTCTGAATGAAGAGGACAGGGGCAGTGTAAGCAGATGTGGAGGGTCAGATGAAGCCAGTAGCAAGATGTTCATCTAGGAAAGTCCTAAGTGCTTTAAGCTCAGAGAGTAACAGGGAATAGGTGGTGCTGATAGGTGGGGAGGTGCCTTCTTTCAGATCAATCTTCAGATCAAACTTGCAGTGGGGTGCAAGAGTAGATACCTTGCTTTTGCTAAACACATCAGTAAAGTTGTGGTATTTCTGAGAAATGCCAGAAAGGTCAGCTGGAGGAGGGGCAACAGAAGCAGAATGGAGATGACTCTCTGGGGGTTGGAGTTGCAGACAGAATGGGACTGAGCCATCAAGGCTACAGGCACATGCAAATGCTGATAAGCTGAGTAGCTCAATTGACAGAGGTTTGAGGTCAGGGAAACACAGTGAATCAGATTCGGAGTCAGCTTGGGTTGGAGAAACCAGAAGCTGCTGAGGTGAGCTCAAAGATGTTGGCATGTTTGGTTTGAATGATCAGAACAAGATATAACTTGATACCCAGTCAATCAACAGATTGTAGCAGGCAAGCCAGTTATGTCCTAGAACAAGAGAACTAGATCCATCCAATTGAGTGATATAAAATGTCATCAGAGTAATATTACCAGTTTCAAAACAAACAGAAAAATCAATGGCATTCATAATCATAGAATTGAAAGAGCCATCAAAAAGTCAGAGCTGCAATGAAGGAACAGAATAAGTCAGAAAATTGTAGGTACTGACTAACTTGGTGTCTATGAAGCAATCTGAAGAACCAGAGTCAATCAGGGTGGAAAATGGAGGAATTTTGCATAAAACAAGAGTAACAAGAGGCATAAATGAAGCATTATCTAAAAAAATGGATGCATTAAGTCTAATCTCCAGTAAAGCATGGGAAGGATCAATGCAACCTCCAGCCCATGCAGAGTCATGGAGGCTGTGGACTATTTTTTCACCTCTAAGGCAGAAGCTTCTGGTTTGGTTTCCAGAGTGGAGGTTTTGGCAGCACAAGCTTTGGCAGCCTTGGAGAAAGACTTGGGGCAGTTCTTTGCTATATGCCCAGTGATACCACAGAACAAACAGAGGTGATTTGTCATATCCCAGACCTCCAACCCAATTCTGACCTCATTCTGACCCAGCTTACAATTGGTCTTCATACCTAGTAAGCTACTCTAGCCCTCTAACTCTCCTCCAGGCAACTTCAGCCCTCCATCACCATTCCAGTCTCCTCCAGCTACACATGTATGCTTCCTGCCCCTCAGCATTATATGCTCCCCCAGGCTTCTGCTCCCACTCCACCCCATTCCATTTTTAGTCTATTTCTGCTCCAGTTAAGTACTACCCTAGTTCCACTTCTTTATCTTCAGACCATCCTTGTATAACTCTGTTACCATTCCCATTCTTAGTTACCATTACCATTACTGTTACTATTCCTGTTCCATTCCTGTTCCTTGCTTCCCCCTGTTTCATCCTATTACTCTTCAGTTTCAGTCTGACATGATTGGACATTGTCTTCCCTGACATCTCCATTCATTTCTTAGATATTTAGATATCTGCTTTGCTTCTGAGTTGCACCTGTCTCACTTTATTACACTCTTAGATAGTTCTGCCTCTCTGAGATATAAGTACTGTAGCTTTGTATCTTGTACCTTAGTATGAATATTGACAAAAACACCCCCTTATCTTCATCCTTACTCTGCTCAAGCCCTTGGGCTCACTCTGACCCTCCAGGTTACTCTGGAGTACCTCTGAGGCCAAGCAATATCCTTGAAGGAGTTACAAGGTCCCACCTCCATGACTAGGCTTGACTCTCCTCATCCTGCCTGTCTCTCCTGTTGAGCATAGAGACAGCCTTCTTACCCACCTCTGACATCTATGTAAATTGGAACACTGGAAAGTGCAAGGGTGTACCACATAAGGTAAAGCCAAGTCCCATTTAATCATTGAAACCCTTTCTAGATTCCTCCAGAGCCCTCCAGAGCCCTCTGGAGTTATGACCTTCCTTTAGTGTCAAGGGTTTCATTCAGAAAGGAACTGGTTAAAAGTATACCCATACTGATATAGGTTTTAACAGTCTCCTTCTATTGGGATAAGTTTTAACAGGATATTCATACTAACACTTGCACTTCTCCAAGCCTTTACTTCAGGATTGGCCTCCACTGTCTCTCAACACTCAACTCTGAACCACCTGCATGCTTGGTGCACTCACAGGTAATCTCTCCAAGATTCCCAGAACTTTGTTCCATCCCTCACATCATCTGTTAGGATATGATTTCCAACAAGACCATTATGATCTTGCACTCTTCTGGGCATTTGACCCCTAAGTTGATCTAGTCTTCACATGGCACAAGCCCCTTACCACCCCTGACCTTCCAAGTCACTCCAAGCCATCCCAACATTCTATGACATTAGTCACTGGCCCCAGTTGCTTGAGATACATGTGTCTAGATTTAACTTCTGACTCCTGACCCTGGCATTCCCCTATTCCTAACTCCAGGTTCTCCAGAGCAGCTGTGACTCTCCACTATCATACAGTGTCACCTGTCCTTATGGATTCTCAAATGCAGTTTAGATTATGGTTGCCTACCCATGAGTGCCACTCTCTTTATTTTTCCCCACTTTTTTCTAACAGCTGACTCTGGTTCTCTGACACTTTGTTGTCACCTGGTAATCCTCAACAGAAAACCACTCCATGCCACTCCAGACCATTCCAACCAACTTCTCATGCCTAGATCTAGCCATCACAGTCTAAGCATTCTCTAGCCATTTCCTGGCCCCTTCTTGACAAGTCACTCCAGGATTATCAATAGGTGGTCATTAACCTCTGGCATCTGTTCTCTACTCCTAGGTGACCCATTTCTGGCTGTTGGTCCTAGCCCTTTGAGACCTGTTCACCTGAGCATGACAAGTCTATTAAACCTATATTCCTTGTCTCCCCAACCTCCAGCATCACCCTTCCATGCACTTCTAATCATTATGACCTCCATTGGGTACCTTGTTCTATTTAGGATTTGGGAGCCCCAATACTCTGACCCCCTTCTACCCACTTCCACTTCTTTCTGATGCCTCTCCATCTCTTTTGATTTTGCCTCTTTTGCTCAAGCTATCAGATCTTCACATATCCTACAAAGACTATTGGCTTTACTCTGTTGATGCCTAGCATTACTCTCTGCTGGATGGTTTGTGTTCACTAATTCTAGAATACCACTAACTTACCCACTGTGGTCTGTTAACCCTGTTATAGTCCACATTTTTTTATTTTTAATCACATGACTTTATCTTATCTAACCACATGGTTATCTAATCATTTATCTTATTAAGGCACATGATGGGTCACATTACAGGTCTAGACTCAGGGCATAGGGTTAGCCTCATGTCTTATGCCTGTTTTTTATTTCTGTTTTCTTCCATTTTAGAAGCCTCACTTCTTTTCAGCCATTGGCTATTTTCACAAGTACTTCTCTTCCATTTGATGGTGCCTCAGGGACCATGGGAATATTCCCATCAGGGTCTTGGTCCATGCACCTTTCTTTAGCATATAAATACTGTAGCTTTAGCATGACTCAAGCCCCAGTCTTGAGCATTTGTATTATCTAGTGCAAGTGCCTCTATATACTTATATACTCTTGCTTCACTCTCATATTCTCAACATTGACATTGTAGCCCTTCTCTAGGGTTTATCACTCTTCTGTACAATGTCCAACATCATGCATAACACTAGCTCAAGACTACCTTTACTAGTCAAGGGCTCAAAGCAGAAAAATCATCATTTATGAAAAAGGCTTATTTGTGGGGACATGAAGAGCAACTCAAGGATTTCATATTCAAGGCAGTATTAGGGTTTGAGGACAATAAGCTTGAAAGGCTTTTATTCCAAACTAGATTCAATAAGTTTGACAAACAGATCCAAAATGTGTTACAGTGTCGATCTCTGAATAACCTGTCCTAATCCTAAATGGTCTGCCTTGATGAAATGCATCAGTTTCATTGTCAGATTCAGATTGAATAGAATATGGAATGATGTGTGGACTCAGAGTAGCAAGGCCTGAGGAGCCATCTCACAAGTTAGGAGAAAAGAGACTATATTGAAGGGAATACTGTTTTAATATGAGAATAACAGGTGATTAAGGCTGGGGAGCCTTAATCAAGGAACTACCTACTATTTATACTATAGCCAATGCTATGCAGACCACCTAGTTTCTCCAGCACAATACTAAATAAGAAAATAGGGCATAGGGTGAGGGTAAAGGGTATGACCAATGGGCCATGTGGATAAGGGGTGTAGAATAAAGAGGCTATGTAGAATGAAAGGTCAGGGTTCAGGGTAAGTGGAGATTAAACCATGCTCTCAGCCATGAGGCCAAGGAGATCCCATCTAGAGATCTGTCATAATCAGATCAGACTCTCATCTAGATCTAGATCCAGATTCATCAGAGATTAGATTAGGAGATGCATCTATTATCTGAGATGCTAGATCCAACCATAAGCTATGCCCAAACCCAAGAGAAATACTCTAAATAACAACTTAACCATATTCTAGGGTTTATCCTTGTTTGGAAATAAAGTCTCATGGTCATGTGCTTGTCATGTGACTCTTGTGCATCTGAATGTTACATTTATAACAAAAGGATTTCATTGCTAAACAGGCTAGAGACTGAAAAGTAGCCATTACAGATTGACTTTATTTTCTTAGACCATCTAGGTCTCTTAAAACCATATTCCATACCCCCCAAACCATAACAAACCCTGTTGAACTTTGACCCCTATGCAAGCTTGTCCAATGAGTCTGAGTTAACTGAATTAGGATTAACTTTATCAATCCCAGACCCTATACTCCAACCCCAGTACTCACCCAGCCTCTACCAGAGGCCCAGCCACTCCCAGCCTACAATCCATACCTCAAGTGGGACAGCTATAAGTGGGATTACTGGAGATACAATGCAACTACTAATCAAAGAATTTATAAAGATGGGAGGGTTAAAGAAGATAGTGGATCCTGGTAAATAAGGCAGCCAGAAGAAAACCTGGAGAAAGTGGTTTGCTTCTCTCTCTGTATGGGTAGTGGAGCAGAAGTGGAAAAATAACAGAGAAATAACAGCAGCTGTTTTATCCAGGTTAGAAGAAAAAATAGAAGGATTCACTCAGATCATTTATGAAAAGTACATTGATCAAGAAGGAGAAACAGTTACCCTAGTAGATGGGTCAAGAGGGCCATGGGGAGTAGATCCATGGCCAGATTTTGGAGGAATTGCCATTGAGCTAAGGAACTACTTCCATATTAATGAGCTAATGCATGAAGCTCTCAAGAAGCTAGAAGCACTCAGGCATACAACATTGGTTGATGAATATTTGCAAGAATTCAAGGTGTTGAGGAGAAATGTGGGGATCAGCAATGATTATGTGGTCAAGTTAATGAGGGAACAAATTCAATACAGGATCTATCAACAGACCTGTATGCAAGGGATCAAAGAGGAGTTCATTCTTTTTGTAGAGCATTGTCACACCATTGGTCATTTATTTGAACAAATGGCCATTGAGTAAGCAGCACCAAGGTTTCAACCTCATTACAACCCCCCTTGATACCCTCCCACCATCCAAACCTATCAACCATGATATCCACCTAGGCCTAACTAGCCTAGATTTACATCCACTGGAATGCAACCAGGAAGAGGAGCTCCCATGGAAATAGACAGACAAGCAGTGCAGCAGGTACAGACCTGTTACAAGTGCAGAAAGCTGGAACACTTGGCTAGGGATTGCTGAGGAGTTTTTAACCCTGCACCTCCTCATTCTTCTAACAATTTTGATAAAAAACCTCAACAAACATAGCAGAGACAAGGAACAGCACAAAACCAATATGTGCAACCAGTGCAATTCTCAGAATTTTCATCACCTGATAAGAATGGGTGGCAAACAGCTGAACCAGTAGCTCTGGGACCTATTTACAATATGGCTGACACAGCCAGATTTGCAGAAGTCCCAGTAGCCTCATGGAAAACAATGAAAGAAGCTAGAGCTTACTTCCAAGATGTTTTTGAAAATGAAAAAAGACAGAAAGAGGCATTGGGAAAAGTTTAAGGGAGTCAGCTAAGCTGGAGGCTGGTCTCCCTCTATGTATGCAATCATTTTTTCTATCTTCATTTTATTCTAGTACTATAAAATGAAAGCAAGATTCTTTCTTCATGATGGCATCTCAAATGAGTGTGGCCCTGGAGATTGGGTGCTTAATTCCATCAGAAGAAATTAATGGACATTTGTTTGCTATAGGAAGTAAGGAGTGTCAAAATCTAGCAATGTTATTTAATCAAAAAGAAAGAGATGAATTAGGAGTAAGTGTAAAGATTAACAGAGAAGTTCAAGGAAGAAACAGACTCAAGATGGAATCTTGTGATCTCACCTTTGCCATTGTGGATTCAGGGGCATCAGTGACCTTTATTAATCAAAAGTATGTATGAAAACATGGGTTATATGAAAAAAATCTACCAAAAGCACTAACTGTATACAATGCTGATGGAACACAAGGAAATATAGGAAAGATAGCACATTACATGATTATTTATATAGCATTAAAAGAAAAAGATGGTAGGTGGCATTGGGAAAGAATAAATGCATATGTT
>JBBPKN010001667.1:0-13447 GCA_038089275.1 Pulveroboletus cf. rosaemariae | reverse complement strand
GGAGTTGTATTGGAATGGTACAGAGTTAGCATAGGTAAAGTTGTAATCAATCATTAGATAGGAAAAGACAGAGGTAAAGGGAACTAGGAAACATGCAGCTTAAAGCATAAAAGCAACCAGAGTTGCACCAGAGACATAGTGGAGTTGACCTGTTGGCATAGGATGTGATAGGTACCCTCTCATCTGACTCTTGTTGGTCTAGAAACCCAGAAGGTTTCTTGCATCTGAACAACCACATCTATATCCCCAATGTTTCTGACCTCTGCCTCTGGGTCCTCTGCTACAAGCATGACCACCCCTTATCTGGACACTTTGGTCAAAATTGGACACTGGAGCTCATTTGCCAAGAGTATACCTGACCTGGCATTTGAGCATTCATCAAGGAATACATTTCTTCATGTACAGCTTGCACCTATGCCAAGGTACCCCATCACAAACCCTACAGTTTCCTCAAGCAGCTTCCCATTCCAGAAAAGCTGTGGAATTCCATCTCTATGAATTTCATCAAACAGCTCCTGGCTTCCTCCAGTCACTCCACCATCCTCATTGTTGTAAATTGTCTATTGAAGCAGTGCATCTTCATCCCTACAGATGACAAGGTGACCTCCCCAGAGCTTGCTAAACTCTTCTTACTCCATGTGTTCTTCAAACATGGAGTTCCCTTCCACATCACCTCCAATCAAGGTTCCAAGTTCATTTCCCATTTCTTCTGTTCCCTGGGTCAAGCCCTCAATATCCATCTCCACTTCACCTCCAGATATCATCTGGAGGGTGACAGTCAAATTGAGTGAATGAATCAAACCCTGGAGCAGTATCTATGCATTTATTGCAACTATTAGCAGAACAACTGGTTCAAACTCCTGCCCCTTGCAGAGTTTGCTTATAACAATGCCCCTAATGCTACCACAGGTGTTTCCCCTTTCTTTACTAACAAGGGCTACTATCCAAACATCTCCATGCACCCAGAACATGATCTCACCTCCACCTGAGCTCAAGAATACACCATAGACCTTGACTCTCTCCATGCCTTCCTTCATGAAGAAATAGCTGCTGCCCAAGTCAGATACCAAGCACCCACAGATGTCTGACAATCTCCAGCACTGGACTTTAAAGTAGATGACCAGATATTCATCAAGGCTAAGTACTTCAGGACTACATAGCCCTTTAAGAAACTCACTGAAAAGAACTTAGATCCTTATTCCATTATCACTCAGGCAGGCTTGCTGTCCTTCACACTCTGTCTCCCAGAAAACATGAAGTCTGTTTATCTGGTCTTTTATGTTTCTCAACTTGAACCCTCTGTCTCCAACATGATCCCAGATTATGTGCAACCATCCCCACCACCAGTTAAGATTGACAATGAATCAGAGTTTGAGATCTCTGAAATCCTAGACTCAAAGATAGATCATAGGCAAAGAAACTGCAAATTACTATATTTGGTTAAGTGATTAGGTTATGAGGATACTAATGAGGAGACCTCATGGCTCCTTGCCACTGAATTAGGTCATGCTTCAGAGATCATTGAGGAGTTTCATCTCCATTACCTGGACAAACCCAGGCCATCTTATGATTAACCAACTGTATAGTGGATCTAGTGATCTAGTCACAAGACCTTTTACCTATTCTAAGATCACCTTTTCAATCTCCTTGTCTACCACAGAAATTTCACCAACCTCCACACAAAGTTCCGACAGCTCTGCTGCCACCTTATTCACCTCCCTGTCCTTGTTCTCTGAACTCCTGACTTCTTCAGTCTCCTCCACCCATGCCTTTTCCAATGCATCAACCAGCTGCCCCAGCAACTGGTTCTTGTGTTTTGCCTCTTATCATACCTTCCTGCCTACCTCCCTTATTGATGCCTTCACCAGGTGATAGCCCTCAGCCACCTGCTGAAGACCCTCCTCTGTCTTCTCTGAATCTGCCCTGCTATTGGGCACCCCTTCCTCTTCAGCTTCTCCTGGCTGGGGTGGTCACACCTCACCTTTGCCTCTATACAGGCAAGGCATGATGTTGACTTGCCCAGGCCCACCTGGCACTCCAGTCCCTGGTTGTCACACCTCTGGCACCCTGGTCCCTCTTCTGCTCTTCTCTTGCCATTGCCACTACTTGACCCCACCTGGGCTTTGTTATGAGTGATCTTGAATGGTGTGCAAGAGGAGCATTATATCCCTAATGAAGGGCTTCAGTGTTGGTGTTGGTAGAATGAGAGTAAAGCAAATGAGTATATAGAGACACTTGCACTAGATGATACAAATGCTCAAGACTGGGGCTTGAGACATGCTAGAGCTACAGTATTTATACAGTACAGAATGGTGCACAGACCAAGACCCTGATGGGAGAATTCCCACAGACCCTGAGGCACCATCAAATGGAAGAAAAGCACTTGTGAAAATAGCCAATTGGCTAAAAGGAAATAAGGCTTCTATAATGGAAGAAAGTGGAAATGAAAAGTGGTCTGAAGACATGAGGCTAACCCTATGCCCTGGGTCTAGACCTGTCATGTGACCCATCACATGACCTGATAAGATAAAAGATTAGATAACCACATGGATAGATAAGATAAAGTCATGTGATTGAAAAGTGAAAAATGCAGACTATAACACTACCCCCTTTTTAGGTCTCGGATTTCAGACAAGACACCCATAATGGTTGAGCTTCAGTGTAGTTATGATATGGTTGAAACAAGAAAAGGAACGAATTTTGATCCAGTAAGAAGAGTTGATGTGGAGCAGAAGGATGAAGTTTGTGAAACTCTTCAATAAGCTCTGGAGCATTAGCAAGATCATCTTTTGTTTGCCAAGTATAATCAATTTCACTATATTCAGTCCAATGGACCAAATACTCCAGTTTGCCCTTTCGAATACAAGAGTTGATGATATGATCTACTTCATATTCTTTGTGACTCTCTTCAGTGACAATGATTGAATCAGGGATGAGAACGTCTTGTTTGTTCAAAGAAGGAAGATATGATTTAATCCTGGAAATATTGACTGTAGAATGTATTTTCATAGTTTTCAGCAGTTTAAGATGAACTGCATGGGGAATAACCTCTAGTATTTCAAAAGGGCCAATCCATTTCTTGGTCAACTTTCTGGAAGGATACAGAAGCGATAAATTCTTTGTGGAGAGCAAAACTAATTGGCCTTTGGTGTATATTGGCATGCTAGTTTTGTTTTGCTTTTCCATTCTTTCTCTTGTTTGTTCTAATGCTTTCTTGACTTCTTTGAATGTTTTAGACATGTCTTTTAGGAAAAGAGAGGAAGGAACTGTGTTAGGCAGTGCTTCAAAACCCATTCTTGGATAATATGTCTTGGTAATTTTGAAGGGTGTGGTTTTAGTGGAGGTGGAGTAGAAGTTATTATGATGATATTCAGCCAGTTTAATCCAGTCAGCCCACTGTTCTTGCCTTTTAGCAATAAAGTTCCTTAAATACATTTCCATTTCCCTATTAATCCATTCTATTTGCCCATCCATTCTGGGGTGATAAGCTGTAGAAATCTTCTGCTTGATTTGAAGAATTTCATTGAGCTGTCTGGAAAATTCTGAAACAAATTGGGGTCTGTGATCTGAAACTATAGTAGAAGGAAGACCATGTCTAGACCAGACATGATCTCTGAAAAGTTCAGCTGTTTCTAAAGAAGAAATTAAAGAAGAGTATGGAATGAAAACTATTTCTTTTGAAAACCTGTCCACCACTACCATAACTGAATCAAAACCTTTTGAAACAGGTAAACCTGTGACAAAATCCACTGAAATATCTTCCCATGGTAATGAGGCCATAGGAAGAGGTTTAACTGGAATAATGGCTTCTGATCCCTTAGATGTGGCACATAAAGAACAATGAGAAACAAAAGACACCACATCTTCCTTGAGACCAGGCCAATAATAAAATCTTGCTATGGCATGTCTAGTTTGGTCTTGACCTGAATGACCACCTAGTGGAGAAGAATGAAACAAATTAAGAGCTTCTATTCATAATTCTTGTGGAATGAAAATTTGATTGTTTTGATTTAAATAAACCTTATTTTCTGGACTATAACACCAGTAGGGAGAAAGTTAAAGGTCCACTGATGCTACCTGAACTTGAGAAAAGAAAGAAGAAGAGAAACTGATAGCATGATGAAAAATGGAAGGAGAAAGCATAGTAATTTGCTTGTTTATATTTGATTTATTGTCAAAATGATCTTGTCTTCTTGATAAAGCATCTGCTTGACCATTAGAAGAACCAGGTTTATAGATCATCTTGAAATTAAACTTGGCTAGAGTAGCCTGCCAACAAGCTTGGTGAGGAGACAAATCTTGAGGCCATTTCCAATATTCCAGATTTTTATGGTCAGTTCAAATTTCAAATTCATTTCAGCCAATTAAATAATGATGCCAGTTGCAAAGTGCCTGAATAATAGCAAGAAGTTCCTTGTCATAGATAGGATAGTTCAATTCTGCTGCATCCAAGGAGTGCGAAATAAATGCGGCAGGTTGCCAAAGACCATTTTTTTGCTGATAAGACAAGACTGCACCAATAGCAACATCTGATGCATCTGTTTTGATACGGACGGGTTTGAAAGAATCTGGATAACAAAGGAGGGGGTCTAATGTCAAAATTTCCTTGAGACAAACAAATGCTGTCATACAGGCAGCATTCCATTTGAATTTAACATCTTTCTTCATAAGAGAATTGAGGGGTCTTGCAATATTAGCAAAGTTAGGAACAAATCAGCAATAATAATTTGCTAAACCTAAAAATGCTTGAACTTGTTTGACTGTTCTTGGAATGGGCCAGCTGTGCACAGCACTGGTCTTGTTTAATTGCATCTGTACCCCCTTTTTAGATACCACCATTCCAAGATAATCAACCTGTGACTGAGCAAAATGACATTTAGATGGTTTAAGGAAAAGGTCGTTGTCACAAAGATGACCTAATACTTGAGCTACTATTTCCAGATGCTCTTCATGTGTCTTGTTCCTGGTGAAAATCATGATGTCATCAATGTAAATTACCATGTGTTCCCACATATTGTGGAATATATCGTTGACCATGGCTTGGAACATGCTTGGTGAATTGCACATGCCAAAGTACATAACCAATGGTTTGAAAGCACCTATTGGAGTAGTAAATGCTCCTTTTCATTCATCACCTTCCTTCATCCTTATATTGTTGTAACCCCATCTGAGATCTAGAGTTGTAAACATATCTGCACTGTTTAGTCAATCAATTAGTGTAGATATTAAAGGAAGAGGATAATTGTTTTTTATTGTATACTTGTTGAGATAATGATAATTGATTACCATTCTTTTTCCACCATCTTTCTTGCTGATGAAAAATACTGGTGATGTTTGAGGCAATTTTAATGACCTAATATATCCTTTTTTCATTTCTTTGTCAATAAATTCATGCACTTCTTTCATTTCCTCATTAGATAAAGGAATAATATGACCTTTCTTTGGTATGAAGTTTTCTTTTAACTCAACACCATGGTCCCATGGTTTTCTTGTAGGCATTCACTCTGATTCATGTTGGGAAAAAACAGGTAAAAATTCCCATAACTTTTTTGGTAATTCTTTCTTTAATTGCAAACTTTCTTCTTTAGTTACTCATCTTGACACTAAGTGTGTTTTGCAATCTCCCTCACACCTAGAAAAATCAATAGTTCATTTTACCCAATCAATATCTGGGTTGTGTCTTTTAAACCAGTCATATCCGATTAATAAATCCAATGTTCCCAAAGAAGAAACATAAGCATTAATTTGTTCTTGATGCCACCTACCATCTTTTTCTTTTAACGCTATATATATTATCACATAGTGTGCAATCTTTCCTATATTTCCTTGTGTTCTATCTGCATTATAAACAGTTAACACTTTCGGTAAATCTTTTTCATAGAGTCCATGTTTCCAAACATATTTTTGATCGATGAACATTACTGATGCCCCTGAATCCACAATGGCAAAAGTAAGACCACAAGATTCCATCTTGAGTCCGTTATGTCCCCTAACTTCTCCATTGATTTTCACACTTACATCTAATTTATCTCTTTCTTTTCTGTTAAATAGTTTTGCTAGATCTTTTCATTCTTCACTTCCTATTGCAAATAAATGTCTGTCAATAGATTCTGATGGAATTAAGCACCCTATCTCTGGGGCCACGCTTATCCAAGACACTGTCACAGAGAAAGAAACTTGCTTCCATTTCATACTACTAGGACAAAACAATGATAGAAATGAAGATTGATTACATACTGGGAGTTTCACCTCTAGCTGAACTGACTCCCTTAGTCTTTTCCCACAGCCTCTTTCTGCTTTCTTTCTGTTTTAAACACATCTTGAAAATAGGCTCTGGCTTCATTCATAGAATCCCATGAAGCTGCTGGGATTTTTTGGAACCTGGCTGCATCAGCCATATTATAAACC
The DNA here is from genome assembly GCA_038089275.1 of Pulveroboletus cf. rosaemariae. Taxonomy (NCBI): domain Eukaryota; kingdom Fungi; phylum Basidiomycota; class Agaricomycetes; order Boletales; family Boletaceae; genus Pulveroboletus; species Pulveroboletus cf. rosaemariae. The sequence goes on along the minus strand of JBBPKN010001667.1, from coordinate 7,039 downwards.
AGTCCAATTAACACCAGTTCTGCAGTTTGCCACCCATTTGAGTCTGGTGGAGAAAAATCAGAAAAACAAACTGGTTGGATGTATTGACTCTGATTTGTCCCTTGCATTTGTTGTATTTGAGAATTAGTCCACTGAGGACCTTTCCCGAAATTGTTTGATGGCCTAGGAGCTGTAGGATTAAAAGCTCCTTGGCAATCCCTTGCCAGATGTCCTGGCTTTCCACATTTATAGTAGGTTTGTACCTGCTGTTGTGCCTGTCTATCAATTTCCATAGGTACACCTCTACCCAGTTGTGTACCTGTTGCCATAAACTGAGGTTGATTGGGATGAGGGGGAGGATAACAAGGCTGGTAATTGTTTGGGGGATAGCAGGGAGGAGGATACCTAGGGGTAAACCTAGGAGCTGACCTTTCGATGGCCATGTGCTTGAATGCACAACTGATCATTTGACATTGATTTTGGAAGAGTATGTAGTCTTCCTTGATCCCTTGTATACAGGCTTGCTGGTATACCCTGTATTGAACCTGCTCTCTCATGAGCTTTAAAGTGTGGTCATCACTTATCTCTGCATCTCTCCTTAATACCTCAAAGTCCTGAAGATATTCATCAATTGAAGAGGTATGTTTCAACTTCTCTAACTTTTTCAGTGCTTCATGTGTTAGCTCATCTATATGAAAATAGTTGCAGAGCTCAATTGTTATTCCTGTGAAATCTGGCCATGCTGTCAGACCCATCATTTCCCTTGCGCCTTCTGTATTCAACCTGTACTCAGTTTTGGCATTCTGAAACCTTTCCAAAGTAATCTGTGCAAAGCCTTCCGCTCTTCCTTCCAATCTGGATAGTACTGCAGTGGTTAACTCCCTGTTATTCCACCACCTCTGTTCATCTACCCAGACTGAAAAAAAGGCATACCACTTCCTCCACTTCTTCTTATCTCCTGCCCACTTTCCCAGATCACTAATCTTCTTCAATCCTCCCATCTTGGTAAGTTTTTCTACCAGCAATTTCATTATATCACCAGTATCTGAACTCATATTGGTCCCACTCATAGTAGGAATCGATTGCTGGGAGGGGTGCTGGGGTCTGCTATATGGGGTCGGGGTGTATCTTGGCTGGAATACTGGATCAGGTTGTTGCTGGGGTTGTGGCTGGAATAGGATTGATCCTAGCTCTGTTGACTCAGGCTCGTTGGATGAGCTTGCATAGGGGTCAAAGTTTGACAGGGTTGGTTATGGTGGTGGATACTCAGGATATGGTCTTTAAACTCCTTGATGGTCTAAGTAAACAAAGATGATCAGAGGTTGCTACTTTTCTGTCCCTTTCTCTTTTAGCTATGAAGTCTTTTCTGGTTTGTTTATCGAACTTGTCGAATCTGGCCTGGAAAGAAAGTCTGCCAAACTTGTTGTCCTTAAATCCTAATACTGCTTCGAACACAAAGTCTTTCAGCTGCTCTTCATGTCCCCAAATGTACTCTTTCTTCATCAAAGTGTTTTGAGCTCTTAACTAGGTAACCAGAGTCTTGAGCAAGTGTTATGAGTAATCTTGAACAGTGTGCAAGAGGAGCATTATATCCCTAATGAAGGGCTTTGGTGTCAGTGTTGGTAGAATGAGAGTAAAGCAAATGAGTATATAGAGACACTTGCACTAGATGATACAAATGCTCAAGACTAGGGCTTGAGACATGCTAGAGCTACAGTATTTATACAGTACAGAATGGCACATGGACCAAGACCCTGATGGGAGAATTCCCACAGACCCTGAGGCACCATCAAATGGAAGAGAAGCACTCATGAAAATAGCCAATTGGCTGAAAGAAAATGAGGCTTTTATAATGGAAGAAAGTGGAAATGAAAAGTGGTCTGAAGACATGAGGCTAACCCTATGCCCTGGGTCTAGACCTGTCATGTGACCCGTCACATGACCTGATAAGATAAAAGATTAGATAACCATGTGGATAGATAAAATAAAGTCATGTGATTGAAAAGTGAAAAATGCGGACTATAACAGGCTTGGCAAAGTTCCTCCACCTAAGCCAGTTTTGAGTGCTAGGCCCTGACCCCATTTCCAATACTTATCCATTTCTGGACCACCACCACTGCTTTCTGAACCTTCTTTACTTTCTTCTGAGCCTCCTTCTCTCTCCTCACTTTTTCCCACCACTTCCACTTGGCATACTTCACATTACCAAGCTCCTCTTTGTCTTTGATGCACTCTTCCAGGTGCTCATTAGACCAGGTGTAAATGTTGGCAAATAAAGAAGACATGATAAGAGGAACTAGTGTGAAAGTCTCTGGGGTAATATTTGTTTTTATGGATTTCTGACCAGCTAAAACCCTGATACCTGCTCTACTCCCTTATTTATCAAAGAGCACATGCTTCACAGCCTTCAGGGGTTCAGGCCTTAAAAGGGGAATACTGTCACATCCTGTGCCAATGGATTAACTCCACTATATCTCTGATGCAACTCCAGTTGCTTTCATGTTTTAAGCTGTGTATTTTCTAGTTCCCTTTACCTCTGTCTTTTCCTACCTAATGATTGGTTTCAACTTTACCTATGCTAACTCTGTACTACTCTGATACAACTCCATAGTTCCTTTGACCTCACTTCCTGTTCCTGTTTCTTTGTGCTGTGCTTTTCCCTGTCATCATTTAGTTTCAGTTTGACATTATTTGACATTGTCTCCTCTAACATATCCATTCATATCCAGGATACATTGGCACCTGCTTTGCTTATGAGACAACTCCTTTCATATCTCCATTTTCTCCTTAGATAATCTGCCTCCCTGAGGTATAAGTACTGTAGCTCTGTATCTTGTACTTCAGTTTGAATATCAACCATAACATGACATTATGATCCCCTCAGACCCCTCCTGCCTCATGACTTGACATTGTACCCTACCCTAAGTCCCTTAACTTACTCCATGACTTGATGTTGTACCTCTTGTTGGGAAAAGCCCTATGGCCTATTCTGAACCTCTGATAGTCTCCAACCTCTCTGTAAATCAGGGCACTCAGTACCAGCACAAGGGCACACCACATAAGGTGAAGCCAAGCCCCATCCACTCCAGAGTTATCTGGAGTATTCCCAGAGTATGTCACAATGTTTATAACAGTACCTTGTTCTATTTAGGATTTGGGAGCCCCAATACTCCAACCCCCTTCTGCCCACTCCCACTTCTTCCAATGTCTCTTTGTCTCTTTTGATTTTGCCTCTTCTGCTTAAGTTATTTTGTGTTCACTGATTCTAGAACACCACTAACTCACCTACTGTGGTCCATTGACCCCAGGTATTGAGTAGTACCTTGTCTGTTCACTGGATAACACATGCCAGCATCTCACACACCCCCATAGCTTTATACCACTCCAGTCTCAGCTAACTCTAATCTTGAACCACAGCTTTTCATTATTATCTGGTAGTTACAACTCTGTTGCCTAAGTGTGCAGTTGTCTTTGCATTGCTCTGCTTTCTGTAGCAGGCCAGTTTTGTCTGTTGATATGCCTACCAGGAAGACATCTCTGACTACCTCTGACCTTCTCTGAACTTGTAGCATTTGACCCTTTATTCTTCTTTGCCTATGATACCTCTGCCATCTGTTTTCTTATCCTTGCAGCTAAGGTATACCCACCTTGCTGACCAACCAAGCTTCAGAAGCACCACCCCTCTCCCTCTGCACTCCAATGTGCTCTCTACATTTTGTTTTGCATGCCAAAAGTCTCTTGCCCTCTCTGGGCATCTCCATCCCTTTCCATCTTCCCAGAATACTCACACTTCCATTATGACTGCACTGCAATTACTCTTTCTTTTCCTACTTGCAGTTGTTTGAGCTTTGTTTCTGTTCACTATGAATCCCTGCTTGAATTTCCTCTGTATGATGCTACATTGTTTTCTGCACCACCTCCCTATAACCCTGTGCCATTGGCACTCTCTGTCCCCTTCTGGAAAACCTGTTTTGCAGAATTATCTCCATATCTCTCCATTCTCTCCAACTCTTGCCTGGGAAATCCTTGCTCTTCAGGCATTGTTCCTGATAACTCCATTCCCACTTGCAGGTATTTTCTTATTTTTCTATATGTTGTCTTGGAACCTGTCCTTCTGTTTTCCTGGGTATTCTTTTCCTGGTAGACATTCTGCTCTTCTGTGTCTTCTGAGAATCCTGTTTCTTTTCCCTGGATATTCCTTTCCTGGAGATGATTCTGCTCTTCTGTATCTTGGAAATGCTGCTCATTTCTTCAGAACCTCCTCTGCACCCCTTTGCTGTTTTGCCCTGGGAATCCCTTGATCTTCTGGCCTTGTTCTGATGACCCCATTACTTTTTGCTTTCAGTTCCTGTTCCTTCTGATCTGTCATCTGGGAACTTGTCCTTTCATTTTCCCTGGGTTTTCCTTCTCCTTTGGGAATATTTCTGCTCTTCCTGCATTTCCTGGAAACTCCCCATTTCTGTGTCCATCCCTTTGGTTGGCCTTTTTTCCAGCCTCCCTCCCATCTTTCCAGGTACTTCTGAATATCTTCCACTTTGTGCCTCATGCTGCCTCTGGCCCCTTTATTTTCTGTCTCCTAGTTGACAATGGAATGTTGACCTTGAGAAGGGGATAGCATCTAGTGATCACACTAGTAACCACTGATCACACCTAGCAATCTGCAACCTACTGGTCATCTAGCACTCTTGCTCTTCTCTCAGTTCCATTGCTTACCCCTCTGACCTCCCTCCATTCCATCTCCAGTCTTTTCTGCCACAGTGCTCCCTCCTTATGCAATAATTAGACATGCTCTGTGCTGATTGCCCCTCTGACCACCCTTACCACTTGTATAGTGACTAACCCCTACCTATGTCAACTACATCCATCTACAATTGCCTTCAATTGCCCCCATCCCTCTCCTGAGTAGCTCACCTCCCTTCCCTTGCTGCAGCACATAGATGATGTGCAATTCAATCAGTACACCTGTCATTTGTGTATATAGGAGGTGAGACTAGCAAGCAACTCTCAGTGGAACATTCACTTTTCTGGGTCCTTTCTGACCACCACTCTGCTGTCCTTCCACTTGGCCTTAGCCTTGAGGTCAACAAAGATGACCCTTGGTCCCCCTGCCACAATGTATCCAGTCTGATGACCTTTCACCAGCTTAATCTGGACTAAATCACAAAGGAGCTTGTTCTGCTCCTTTATCTTTTAGCAAAGGCAACCACTAACCTCTCAAATGGCATCTGCAATCAGGTGGTTCCCCACAGGCTCTGACCCCCTACCTTCTCCAACTGCTGAACCCCTGGATTGTGTCCACTCTGCCCCTCTGGCTACTCCTCCCATGCCTCTGGTCCCAAACCCCTGTCCTCCTGATGATCATATAGTATCCCTTCAATTTAAAACCATACAGCTGGCTAACCTCCTCCTTGTATACTTCAGATATTTGGTTCACATTAGGCCCACTTCATCAAGGGGACAAGGAGCTAGTTATTCATCAGACCAGTATTGGAGCTCACTAAATAAGGACATCAGGAATGGGATATGTCTTCAACATTTCTGCCCCTATCTGCTTTATCAGAATCTCACCCAACTTCAATTTAGCTCTGACCCCTAGCCACACAATAAACTGTTTCACTGGCAATCAGCATATTTCAGCTCCCTTTGAAGATAAAAAACCATCCTCAACTCCATTTCTTCCCTGCCCTAGATCTGACCTTCCCAATATTTGTTTTGTAGTCTTCATTTAACTGTCAGGCTCAAGTCTAATTTCTGGTCTTCTCTCTGGTAGTCATTCTGAAGCCCTGTGTCTCTCTGCTTCTACCCCCTTCATTTCTTTTCAGTTTCTCTGTCTCTATATCAGAAGCAACCATTTCAACATTGGTTTCTAATCTTATTTCTCTGGAGAACTCAGTTATTTCTTCCATTCCTTTCTTGGTTGTCCTTTTGTCCTCTTTATTGCCTCATAACCGCCCAAAGGACCACTTGCCTGGTTATGAGATTTCATCTTGACAGGTTATTACAATTTGTGGAAACCTTACTTTTTGGACTTACTCTGTATTTGCTTTAAACTTGTTCACTCAAGAATTGAAGCCTTTACTTCAGTAGTCATTGATGCCCTTTTTCATATCCTAATTTCCAGCCCCCCTGGGTCATTCCTGAATCCTGACCTCTGTTATGAAGACAAACTAGAGTAATTACTACACTACTCTAGTACCATTATGTCTTTGTCTTTTTCCCTTCCTGCTTCCTCCTGGACCCCTGTCCCAAGTTCCACCACCTCTCCCACCACCTCTTCCTCTTCACCATCCTTTGGCCCACTCTCTGCATCCTCTCTGCTCACCCTCCACACAGGATTAAGGATATTGACCAGCTGCACTAGCAGCCAGTTTTCCCTCCTTGTCTCCCATACCATCCAGCCCTCTGCCACCTGCTTAGCACTGCCCTCCACTTCTTCAGAGCAAGCCCTCTTTTCAGGCTGCTCCTCCTTCACATTCCTCTGATGCTATTTCTGCACCAGCTTTTTCTTCTCTGGGCATTTGCACCTTACCTTAGCCTCTTGGCAGGTCAAGCATGATGTGGACTTTCCCACATCCACCTTGCACTCCACTCCCCTATCTTTGCACCTCTGACACACTGGTGCCTTCTCTGCCCTCTGCTTCCCCTTGTCATTGCTAGGCCTCACTTGAGCCTGCACTTGCACTGCCTAATGATCTTCAGTTGTTCAATCCTCAGGTGGATAATCATGGTACTTACCTTTTCTTGGGCAGCTGCCTCTACCACATGCCAGGCCCTCTCAGCCTCCTTGGCCTGCCTTCAGGCAGTCTCCTCTGCCACCTTCTGGGCCTCTTCCACCCTCCTCCATTCCTTCTCTTTCCTCACCTTCATGTACCTCTTATGCTCAGCATATTTGGTGTTGCTCAATGCCTTGTTATTGTCAGCACATTCCATGATGCTGTTAAAACTTTCCATCCTACTAAAAGAGACTGTTAAAACCTATACCAAGATGAGTATACTTTTAACCAGTTCCTCTTTTTTAAATGAAACCCTTGATGCTGGAGGTAGATCAGAACTCTGGGTG
>JBBPKN010001666.1:0-13451 GCA_038089275.1 Pulveroboletus cf. rosaemariae | reverse complement strand
GAGATTAGACACTGATAATCCTCTGGTTAAGTGCCAGGACACAAGTAGTGGATTCCAAGTATGTAGATAAAAGGAGTAATGGAGATGTGAGAACTGTGAAGTGATTGCAAGGTAGAAGTAGCATAAGAAAAGAGGGGACAGGAAGTGCACTACTTTATGATACAGCTAATAAGGTTGAAGCGGAGATGGAATGAGTAATCATGCTGACAAATGATGAGTAAAGTATTCATATGGAAACAGATGGAAAGAGATAGAATGATTATGAGTCAGCTAATTAAAAGATAGAAGGTCCAGGCAAAGTGCATAACAAGAGAGTGGTCTAGCCAGGGCTAGAGCATGAGAAGAGTGGAATCTATAGTAGAAAGTGAACAAGAAAGCACCTGAGATGTGAGAAGAGCAGAAGCTATGATAAGGGAAAGGGAGAAAGAAAAAGAAAAAGAGGAAAACATAACAATACCCCCCTGCTAGGGGTGGAAGACCCATGACACCTCAAAAGGCATCATAGGAGGGTCTGGGGGAGCTAGTGATGTTGGCCCAGCCAACCTCATTGATAATGTCATTGCAGAAGTCATCATCAGTGTGATAAGAAGGAGGAGGGGGTGACATAACTGCAGGAGGGCAGTGGTAGGAGCCCTGAGAATGGCAGGAGCCATGAGAGTGGTGGGAGGAGTGAGAGGAACTGTGAGAGGAGGTGTGAAAGGAACTGCTAGAGGAAGAGAAGGCAAAGAAGGAGACAAGAAGGTTAGTGACATGGCACTGAGCTGGGCAGCAAGCCTGAGTATGTCTGGGGTGCCAGTGGAGACAGTAGGGGCACTGATAGGATGGGCAGTTAATGCAAATGTGGCCCAGACAGCAGCAGTGAAAACAGGCCTTGCAAAAGCAAGGGTGAAAGGGAGGAAGGTAACTGTTACTGTGAAAGCTGGTCCACCAAGCTTCAGCTTGTTCAAGAGCAGCAAGCTTATCATCGTTGAGAGGAGAGGAGGATACAGAAGGAGTGGTAGGGGTATAGCCCCTGGCAACAGCTAACTCATGCATGTATCAGTCTAAATCTGTGAGAAATTCACCCATTTCCATCTGATAGGTGAGGATTTTGATGTTAGACAAGAGCTCACAATGGATAGAGGTAATGAGAGCCTGTGCAAGAGAGACACAGGTGTGAGGGATATGGGTGAGGGTGAAGGCCAAGAGGGAAAGACAGAGGAGCTGCATATAAATCTGATAGATAAGCCAAAGCAGTGAAAATATGTCCAGATGGGATTTGATAGGGACTGCAAGGTGTGAGTCCATGATGTAGGTCATGATCCAGTGTGAGTAGTTGGGGGATGGGGCGCCCTGATGAAGGGCATGGGCAGAAAGCAGAAGGTTGATGCTGAGAATTCTAGTGGACTAAGTATCAATGGCAGGAGGAGGGATGGGAATGGGAGTGACAATGGCAGGGCTGATGGAGATAGCAGGGGGTAAGGCTATGAAGTCCTCAAAAGGAAGCTCAGATGTGAGTGCAGAGAGGGGAGAAGAGAAATGAGTATCTAAGAGGGAGGACAGAGAAGAGATAAGAGAGGGCTCAACAGGAGCTTTCTTAGTGAGAAGTTGTGACATGGACACTGGTGGGGTGTCAAAAGGGGTATTGCAGGAGTGAAAGCCTTGGTCAATGGTAAAGGCCATTGCAATTATTGGAAGTGGTGATTGGTTTTCTTAGTGAGGTGAGGAGAAAGAGGAGCAGATAAGGGAAACTGGTGAGGGTGGAGGAGTTTATACTTATACAGAGTGGACTGGGAATGTTTCAAGTTCTGTTCCAGTTCCCAGGAGTCATCTTCTGCCAAGTATTTTTTCCATCAAATTAGGAACTGACAGTTATCTGGGGAACCTCAATGTTTTAATATCCACTCTAATTCATATTCATCCTCATCTTCTATAAGGTCTGGGGATGGAGTGGGGAAGTTCTTTCCATGAATGTTATTTTTGTAATAGGGCAATAACAATGATGCATGGAAAACAGGATAAATCTTCCATGTGAATGGAAGGCAGAGGTGGTAAGTGATTAGGGAAAGGACTTCTGTGATGGTAAAGGATCCTTTCCATTTGGGAGAGAGTTTTGGGAGAACAATAGCCCATTTCAAATTGCAGGCTTCTAACCACACTTTTTCTCCTTTGGTAAATGGGAAGAAAGTAGAGTGAATGCGGGATGCCATGGTTTGGCAGGCTAAATCGTGTGTGGTGAGTGCTTCATCATGAGCAGCAAGGAGTGCCTTAGTGTGGTCAGCAATAGCAGGCATCAGTGATTCATTGATGATAGAGGGAAGGACATGGAGTTCATATCCCATTATGAGATAGAATGGGGATTGCCCTGTAACAGAGTGGAAGTGGTAATTGTGGACAAATTTGGCATGGGTGATGGAGTCAGCCCATCCAGTGGGGTTGGAGCCACAGTAGATGTGGATATACATCTCAATCTCCTGGTTAACTCATTCAGTTTCACCATCAGATTGAGAATGATACACAGTGGAGAGGGAGAGATTGTACTCAAGGAGTTTCCCAAGCTCCTTGGCAAAGGCAGAGGCAAACTAAGGGCCTTGGTCAGAGATGATCTTGTCATAGAGATCATATCAGAGGTAAACTTTGTGGAAAAAAAGGGTGGCAATGCCCTTAGCAGTAATGGATTTCTTGGTGGGGCAAAGAATTACCCCCTTTGTAAGCCTGTGGTCAACCACAACCAGTAAGGCATCAAAGTCAGAGGAAGGAGGAAGATTGGTGATAAGATCACAAGAGATCTGTTGGAAGAGGCAAGTGGTGGTGGAGCAGATGGGAGAGAGAGCAGAATAAGAAGGGTGAGTGTTTGCCTTGTTTTGTTGGCAAATGGAACAACCAGCAATGTAGTTGCAGATAAAGGCAGCAAGGCCAGGCCACCAGAACTCAGTGGAGATGAGTTGTCAGGTTTTTAAGTAACCAGGGTGGCTGGTGGAGGAGTGGTCATGACAATGTTGAAGAATGGCATAATGGAGGTTAATGGAGGAAGGAATGAAGACACAATTGCAGTAAGTAAGCAAACCATCAATTTCCTTCCAATTAGAGGTGCAGAAGTGCAGGAATTTCTTATCTGCAGATGCATCCTGTTTTTGCAGGATGGAGAGGCAAAGGGGGTCACCTTGTTAATGCTCTTTAATGTGAGTGGAGAGGTTGGCATCAATAAGGTTGACAAAGAGTTCAGGTAGAAGAAGAGTAACTGCCTGATTATCCTGGGAAGTATCAGGACAAAGGTCAGGGCAGTGAGAGGGCATTAGATCTGGCAAAAGAGGTACCAGCAACATGGGAGAGTTGCAGGTCAAAGTTGGCAATGTCAAGAAGCCAGCAGGCTTGGCATTGGTTGAGCTTCTGAGGGGATTTAAAATAGGTCAGGTTTTTGTGGTCAGTAAAAACCTGAATGGGAGTAGAAGAGCCAAGGAGATATTGTCTCCAGACTTTCAGTGTGTGAATGACTGCAAGAAGTTCATGGTCATAAATAGCATAATTCTGTTCAGCAGTGAAGAAGATCTGGGAGAGATAAGAACAGGGGTGCCAATCCCTGTTCACATCAGTTTGGAGGAGGATACCATCAGATATGTAAGCAGAAGCATCAGTGGCAATGGCAAATGGGCAAGCAAGATCCAGCATTTGCAATACTGGTTGGGATAGGAAGATTACCTTGAGAGAATTGAAGGCTTTCTGGGCAGTGGAAGATCAGGACCATGCCATGGACTTCTTGGTGAGATCAAGGAAAGGACAGGTGATAGTGGAGTAGTTGGGAATGAATTGCCTATAGAAGTTAGCAAAGCCAAGAAAGGAATGGACATCCTTGACTTTGGAAGAAGTGGGCCATTGGAAAATACCAGCAAGTTTAACAGGATCCATGGTGAGTTCACCAGGATGAACAATCATCCCAAGATACTCAACTTGGGAAGCAGCAAAGGTGCATTTCTCCAGTTTGAGGTAAAGATTGAGTTCCATCATCTGTTGGAGGACATGGGAGATATGTTTCTGATGAGTGTCAGCATCAGGGGAGGAGATAAGAAGGTCATCCATATAAATAACAAGCCATCCCTCAGTAATCATATCTCAGAATGAATTGTTTATAAATCACTGAAAAGTAGCAGGTAAGTTATTCAGACTAAAGAACATCACCATGGGTTTGAAGAGCCCCTTGTGTGAAATAAAGGCAGCTTTTCATTGATGTCCATCATGAATACAGATGTTGTTATAGCTCCAACAGATGTCAAACTTAGTAAAAAGCTAAGCATCTTGGAGCTTATCAATGAGGTCAGAGATAAGGGGAAGAGGGTAGGCATCTTGAACTGTATGTTTGTTGAGATACCTGTAATCCTAACAGGGGCAGAGTTTGCCATCCTTTTTCTTGATGAAGAAGAAGGACAAAGCTTGAGGGAATTTGAAAGGATGAATCTTCCCAGCCCAAAGATTCTCTTCAAGGAAGGCTTCTGTGGCCTGTTGCTCAAGAGAGGATAAGGGATAAACCTTATCTATCTTTGGGACAAATGTATCCTTTAGATTGATCTCATGATCATAGAGGTAAGAGGGCAGAAGGTGATCTAGGGTTTTTGGAGTGTTGGAGAATACTGACAAGAACTGAGAGTATTTAGGGGGAAGGGTTGTCTTGGATTTGGCCTTTTCAGCCTCAATGGTGAGCTTGGTGGATGTAGTGAGCTGAGCGACAGTGATTTCAGGGAGATAGGAGGAGCAGCAATCTAAAATCCTGCTAGAGTGGCAGTCATAGAGCAAATTGTTAATGAATTGCTCCAGGGTGACATAGTCCAGATAGCAGACCAGGAGTTCATCATGGGGGACAATGATATCTTCAAGGAGTCCATCAAACTGAGGTTTGTGGATGGAGTTGATGTGATAGGTAACATTATTAGAAGGGGGGTCTGGAATGGTGAGCATGTTTGCCATCCAGTCAATAGTGGGGTTTGTGGCTTGAAGCCATGGGTGTCCTAGGATGATATTCTTCTTTCTGCATGCAATGACATAGCAGGAAACTGGAAGAACAGATTGTTTGAAGTAAAGAAGGAGGTTGCAAGTTTGAGTGATCTTGCCCTTCTTGTTTTCAGAGTGGTTGACATTCTGAATGACAATCAGTTCATTGAGTTTCTTAGTGGGAAACTGGTTCTTCTTGACAAAGTCCCAGTTGATACAGTTGATTTGTGCTCTGCTATCAATGAGAGCATGAGTAGCTACAACTTTCTTGACACAAGTGAAGGGAAAAACTTGAATCACAATCTTCATTGATTTCTTGGAAGCAGATACAAGTACAGGTGCACAAGAGAAGGAGGGAGTACCTTGTGTAGGGAAGGTACTCTGTTTTAAAAACCCTGCTTTTCCATTTTCTTCTTTTCTTCTTTCTTTACTACTACTCTTGCCATCCCATCATCAGATTCATTGTCACTAACCTCCTCTATCTTTGTTGTTAGCTCTTTAGCAGAAACTGTCTTGATGTGAGGGGTGTCCTTGGTGGTGGTGGGAAAAGGAGAAGAAGTGGGAAAATTGGGGCAGGCTGTGTTAATATGACTGGGTTTCCAGCATCTGAAACAAAGTTGATTCTTGATGCAGAAGGCCTTTCCTGCCTTGGTAAGGTGGCCTTTCTTTACAGCATCAATATCCATAGCATTTGGATCTTTTTCTGGCTTGGACATGGTAAAGGGAGGCATAGGAGTTCAGGTGAATGCATGAGGATTCTTTCACCATTGTTCTATAGAGTGAGCATGCTCCATAGTTCCTTGAAAATAAGCAGCTTTAATATACCACTCAGCAATAGTGGAGGAAATTGTATCCAGGTTATGGATGCAATAAGAGAGGTAGGACACAAGTCCTGTTTCAAAGTAACTGATGAGAACATTGTTGTCAGTGATTTTGGCAGTGATGACTCACTTCTGGAACTCAGTGGTGTATTCAGCAAGGGAAGGTGTCCATTTGCCTTTCTTTTTCTGCTTCATTTGTGTGTTAGCCAACCAATGAATGGTGGCATTAACTGTGTCCTGTTGTTGGAAGACTTTCAGGAACTCAGAGGTAAAATAGGAAAACTTTCCCATGGTGATGGTTATCCCAGAGATACACTTTTTCCAGTATGTTGCAGCCCACAACAGTGCTGGCCCTTTGATCATAAATGAAAGGGTGAATGCAATCTTCTTCTTATCAGAGTCATAGACCATGTTGTTGACAAAAAGGTAGAACTGGACTGTATCCAGCCAGTTCTCAGCCTTGGATCTATTGCCATTGAAGTGCTCAGGGGCACTAAGATGAAGTTCAGTTGGCTTAGTGGTGAAGGAGCCAGACATGACAACAGGAGGAGAGGATCAAGGAAGGGTGAACACAGGTTGGCGTCAAACAGGAGTGGGAGATGGTGGTGTCTGGGCTCAGGGAATCTGCAAGAAAGAAGAGAGTTCATGAGCAAGATCATGGTCTTCTTGTACTTCTTCTTGGGAGGGGACAAGAATATCTGCAAGCATGTCTTCTGATATGGAAGGGTGGTCTGGAGAGGAGAAGTTCTTGGACTCCGAAGTGGATTCAAGGGGATCTGAGGTAGAGGCATGAGGCTCACCCCAGAGGGAATCAAACAGTGAAGGTTGTTTGGGCAGAATGGTGGAAGTAGACTATAACAACAATAGCTGCAAGTAGAGTATGCTACTTTTTTTGTTATGCTAGGCCTGGATAGGGACAGGCATAGACCTTGCTGTGGACAAAGTGGGAGAAGCAAGCCAAAGGTAGGCTTCAAGACAAGTGGAAGAGAACAAATAAAGTGTTGTCCTGTAGTGGTATCAGCTACACTCCCAGGGGTGTGCTGAGATTAGACACTGATAATCCTCTGGTTAAGTGCCAGGACACAAGTAGTGGATTCCAAGTATGTAGATAAAAGGAGTAATGGAGATGTGAGAACTGTGAAGTGATTGCAAGGTAGAAGTAGCATAAGGAAAGAGGGAATAGGAAGTGTGCTACTTTATGATACAGCTAATAAGGTTGAAGTGGAGATGGAATGAGTAATCATGCTGATAAATGATGAGTAAAGTATCCATATGGAAATGGATGGAAAGAAATACAATGATTATGAGTCAGCTGATTAAAAGATAGAAGGTCTGGGCAAAGGGCATAACAAGAGAGTGATCTAGCCAGGGCTAGAGCATGAGAAGAGTGGAATCTATAGTAGAAAGTGAACAAGAAAGCACCTGAGATGTGAGAAGAGCAGAAGCTACAATGAGGGAAAGGGAGAAAGAAAAAGAAAAAGAGGAAAACATAACAGTTTTCATTCCTTGTTTATTCTCTCTTTCTTCTCTTTATATGGCAGAACTTTTCAGGGATTATGTCTGGTCAAGACATGATCTCCCCTCTATAATAGTATTGGACAGAGGCCCTCAATTTGTTTTGGAGTTCACAAGACAACTAAATGAGATTCTTCAGATCAGGCAGAAGATCTCTACAGCTTATTACCTATGTATGGATGGACAAATGGAATGAATTAAAAGGGAATTGGAATAGTATCTGCAAAGTTTTATAGCCAAAAGGCAGAATCAATGGGCTAATTGGCTTAAAATAGCAGAATATCACCATAATAACTCCTATTTATTTTCAACCCAGACTACTCCTTTCAAGATCACCAAAACATATTACCCACATCTGGGTTTTGAAGCACTCCCCTCCTTTATTCTCTCTTCTATCTTTTTGTAAGAAATGTCCAAGTTATTCAAGGATGTACAGAATGTTATGGTATTGATGTTGAACTTTGTATAATGTTCAATCTAACCCTAATCAAGGGCTTACTGATGTTGATGTTGATATGATAAGAGTAAAGCAAGATGATATAGAAAGTACTAATGAGACCACTTGCACTAGAGAATACAAATGCTCAAGACTGGGGCTTGAGATGTGCTAGAGTGATAGTATTTATACAGTAGAGAAAGGTGCATGAATCAAGACTCTGATGGGAATTCTCCCACAGTCTCTGAGGCACTATCAAAAAGAAGAGAAGCATCTGTGAGAATAGCCAATGACTGAAAAGAAGCAGAGCTTTTGAAATGGAAGACTGTTATGGATAGCATTGTTGGTATGCAATAATGATGAGCTTAACCCTAATCAAGGGCTTGTCAATGTCAGTAACAGTTTATGAGAGTGAAGCAAGAGATGATATAGGAGCCAATAGTAAGACCACTGTACTAGAGATACAAGTACTCAAGACTGGGGCTTGAGATATGCTAAGACTACAGTATTTATACTATACAGAAAGGTGCATGGACCAAGACCCTGATGGGAGAATTCCCACAGACCCTGAGGCACCATCAAATGGAAAAGAAGCAATTGTGAGAATAACCAATGGCTGAAAAGGATTGATGCTTTTAAAATGGAAGAACACAGAAATGAATGCCAGGCTGAAGACATAAGGCTAACTCTATGCCCTGGGTCTAGACCAGTCATGTGACCCATCATGTGCCTAGATAAGATAAAAGATTATATAACCACATGCCAAGATAAAATAAAGTCACATGATTGAAGAATGAAAAAATGTGAACTATAACACTACCCCCTTTTTAGGTCTCAGATTCTGTCACATCCTGTGCCAATGGGTCAACTCTGCTATGTCTCCGATGCAACTCCAGTTGCTTCTATGCTTTAAGCTGTGTGTTTCCTAGTTTCCTTTACCTCCATTTTCTCCTACCTAATGATTGATTACAACTTTACCTATACTAACTCCATACCATTCCAATACAACTCTGTTGTTTCTCCAACCTCACTTTCTGTTCCTGTTCCTTTGTGCCACACTTCTCCCTGTCATTACTTAGTTTCAGTTTGACATTATTCAACATTGTCTCCTCTGACATCTCCATTCATATCCAGGATACATTGGCACCTGCTTTGCTTATGAGACAACTCCTTTTATACCTCCATTCCCTTCTTAGATAATCTGTCTCCCTGAGGTATAAGTACTGGAGTTTGATATTTTGTACTTGAGTTTTGAATATTAACCATAATATGACATTACAATTCCCCCCAGACCCCTTTTGCCTAATGACTTGACATCATACCCTACCCTAAAGTCCCTCAACTTATTCCACAGCTTGATGTTGTGCCTCTTGTTGGGAAAAAGCCCTATGGCTGATTCCAAACCTCTGATAGTTTCCAACCCCTCTGAAAATTGGGGCACTTGGTACTAGCATAAGGGCACACCACATAAGGTGAAGCCAAGCCCTGTCCACTCCAGAGTATGTCAAAACATTTATAACAGATTCCAGACAAGACACAGCTAGCAATACAGCTTCAGTATGGTTTTCATATGGTTTAAACAGAGCTTGAAAAGAAGTGAGGTTCATGGTAAAAAGACATCAGGGTGCAGATGGATGTAACTTGTGGAATTCTTCAATTAGATTAGAAGAATTTGTAAGATCATCTTTTATTTACCAAGTGCAATTATTTTTCCCATAATCTGTCCAATGAACAAGATATTCCAGCTTGCCACCCTTAATACAAGAGTCAACAATTTAATCAACTTTATATTCTTCATGACCTTTTTCTGTTATAATTATTGAATCAGAAGCAAGAATGTTTTAATCTTGAAGAGATGGTAAATATGGCTTTATGTGATAAATATTAACTGTGGAATGAATTCACATTGTTGAAGGCAGTTTAAGGCAAACTGCATGGGGAATCACTTCAATGACTGTAAAAGGACCAATTCATTTTTTTGATAACTTCTTTGAGGGATAGGGAAGTATTAAATTCTTTGTGGACAGCAGTACTTGTTGACTTTTCTGATACTGAGGGAGATCTTTCTTGTTCTGCTTTTCCATTCTAGACTTGGTTTCTTCTAACACTTCTTTCACCTCTTTGAAGGATTTAGACATGTTGCAGAGAAAATGAAATAATGGATTGATTGCTGTAGGAGCTTTGAAACTCAGATGAGGATAATATATTTTCGTGATTTCAAAGGGAGATGTCTGAGTAGATGTTGAGTATGAATTGTTATGATGATATTTGGCAATTTTGATCCAATCTGCCCAAGATGTCTGTCTTTTTGCAATAAAGTTATGCAAATATTGTTCAAGTTCCTGATTTATATGCTCTGTTTGACCATCTATTCATGGATGATAAGCTGTAGAGATTTTTTGTTTGATCTGAAGAATCTCATTGAGCTGTTTCATGAATTCTGAGACAAATTGAGGGCTGTGATCTGAAATGATAGAAGAGGAAAGTCCATGTCTTGACCAAACATGGTCTCTAAATAGTTCTGCAACATAAAGAGAAGAAAGGGAAGATAAACATGGAATAAAAACCACTTCTTTTGAAAAACAATCAACTACCACCATAGTAGCATCAAATCCTTTTGATGTCAGAAGTCCAGTAATAAAATCAAATGAAATATCTTCCCATGGAGATGAAGCCATAGGAAGAGGATGAACTGGAATAATAACTTCAGATCCCTTGGATATAGTGCATGTTGAACAATGAGACACAAAAGATGCAACATCTTCATTGAGACCTGGCCAATAATAGTATCAAGATAAAAGTTGCTTGATACAGTTTTGACCTGCATGGCTGCCCAAAGGAGATGAATGAAACAAATTAAGAGCTTCTATATGTAATTCTTCTGGAATAAATATTTGTTTTCTTTTGTTTAAATAGATCTTGTTTTCTGAACTATAACACCAGTTGGAAGGAAGACATAAGTCCACTGATGCTTGTTGTACACAAGAGAAAAAGGATGAAGAAAGAGAAACAACTTGTTGAAAAATATAAGGAGGAAGCATGATGATTTGTTTATCTGGTTCTGGTTTATTTTTGAAGTGGTCCTGTTTTCTGGATAGAGCATCTGCTCATCCATTGGTTGAACCCAGTTTGTAACACATCTTGAAATTAAATTCTGCCAATGTGGCTTGCCATCTAGCTTGCTGGGGTGACAGATCTTGCAGTTTCTTCCAATACTCCAGATTTTTGTGATCTGTTCAGATCTCAAAGAAGTCTCTTCCAATTAAATAGTGTCACCAGTTATGTAACACCCAGATGACAGTGAGTAATTATTTGTCATAAATAGGATAGTTCAATTCTGCAGGATTCAAAGAATGAGAAATATAAGCTATAGATCACCAAAGACCATTATCTTATTGGTAAGACAGCACAGCTCCAATGGTGACATCTGAAGCATCTGTTTTGAGTCATATGGGTTTAGAAGAGTTGAGGTAACATAAGAGAGGGTCAGAAGTGAGGAGTTCTTTTAACTGAACAAAAGCTGCCATGCAAGCTGATGTTTATTCAAATTTAGCATCTTTTCATGTGAGGGAATTGAGGGGTCTTGCTATATTAGTTAAGTTTGGAACAAATCTTCAGTAATAGTTTGCTAATCCTAAAAAGGCTTGAACTTGTTTAACTGTTCTGGGAATGGGCCAATTTCAGACTGTGCTTGTTTTATTGAGTTGCATTTGTACCCCCTTTTTAGATACAACCATGCCCAAGTAATCAACTTTTTCTTGAGCAAAATGACACTTTGATGGCTTTAAGAAGAGGTCATGGTCATGAAGATGACCTAAAACTTCTGCAACAATTTCTAGATGTTGGTTACAATTTTTGTCCTTTGTAAAGATCATAATATCATTAATATAAATCACCACATGTTCCCACATATTGTGGAAAATATCATTAACCATGGCTTGAAAAGTACTCAGGGAGTTACATATTCTGAAATACATTACCAGAGGCTCAAAAGCCCCTATTGGCATTGTAAATGCTCCTTTCCATTTGTTGCCTGCTTTCATTTGAATGTTATTGTACCCCCATCTGAGATCTAGGGTGGTAAACATATCAGTGCCATTTAACCTATTAATTAGTGTTGATATCAATGGTAAAGGATAATTGTTTTTAATGGTATAATCATTCAGATACCAATAATTGATTACCATTCTCTTACCACCATCTTTCTTGCTGATAAAGAAAACTGGTGATATTTGTGGTGACTTGAAGAATCTAATATATCCCTTTTTCATTTCTTTATCCACAAATTCATGTACTTCCTTCATTTTTTCATTTGAAAGTGGAATAATACAACTCTTTTTCAGTATGAAGTTTTCCTTTAATTCCACTGCATGATTCCAGGGTTTTTGGGTAGGCATGCATTTTGATTCATGCTGTGAAAAAACTGGAATAAATTCCCATAATTCTTTTGGTACTTTCTTTTTTAATTGAAACTGTTCTTTTTCAGAAACTTGTCATGACAATAAATGTGTATTACAATCTGCTGAACACCTAGGAAAGTCAATGGTTTTCTTTACTCAATCAATTTCTGGATTGTGTCTTGCAAACCAATCATAACCTATAAGAAGGTCTAGGGTTTCTAAAGAAGAAACATAGGCATTAATTTTTTCTCAATGCCATTTCCCATTTTTTCCTTTTATGTCTATATAAATAATCACATAGTGAGCTATTTTTCCAATATTACCCTCTGTTCCATCTGCATTGTATATGGTTAGCAGTTTTGGCATGTCTTTTTCATACAATCCATGTTTCCAGACAAATTTTTGATCTATAAATGTCACTGATGCTCCTGAATCCACAATTGCAAAGGTTAGTCCACAGGATTCCATTTTTAACCCATTTTTTCCCCTAACTTCACCATCTATCTTTACACTTACCCCTAATTCATCTTGTTCTTTTCAATTAAATAACTTGGCTAGATCTTTACATTCTTCACTTTCTATTGCAAATAAATGTCCATTAATATTGTCAGACAGAATTAAGCACCCTATTTCCAGGGCCATGCTCAAATGAGACACCATCATGGAAGGAACACTTTGATTCCATTTCATGGTATGAACATTAAATGAACAAGAAGACAAAGAAGTGCATACTGGAAGTTCCATCTCTAACCTGACAGAGTCCCTCAAACTTTTCCCACTGCCTCTTTCTGTTTTCATTCTGTTTCAAAAACATCCTGGAAATAAGCATGAGCTTTATCCATACTTCCCCATGATGCTGCAGGAATCTCCTGGAATCTTGCAGTGTCTGCCATGTTGTACACCAGTCCAATAGAGACTAGTTCTGCCATTTGCCAACCATTTGTGTCAGGCAGGGAGAACTCTGAAAACCTAACAGGCTGTACATACTGAGTCTGTGCACCTTGTTGCCTCTGTTGTTGTCCCTGAGGCTGGGGACCCTTGCTGAAATTATTTGAGGGCTATGGTACTGCTGGGTTGAAAATCCCATGGCAATCCTTTGCCATGTGCTCTGGTTTTCCACATTTAAAACAGGTGTGAACCTGCATTGCTGCCTGGCAATCTATTTCCATGGGTGCATCACACCCAGGTTGAGTGCCTACTGCAGAAAAATGTGGAGGTGTTGGTTGCAAGGGATTATATGTTATGGTGTTGTTTTTGAATATAATGCGATGAGACAAAGACAAATCCAATCAAGGGAAAGGCAAGGATAAATGGATA
>JBBPKN010001664.1:0-13461 GCA_038089275.1 Pulveroboletus cf. rosaemariae | reverse complement strand
ATCCAAGATACTCAGTGGAATCAATATGGAATTCACATTTCTTGGGTTTGGTGAAGAGGCCATGATTCCAGAGGCAGTGGAGAACATCATGGACATGCTTGATATAAGAGGTCTGGTCAGTGGAGAAAATTAGGATATCATTCAAATAAATGATTATGGAAAAATCAAGAAAATCAGCAAAAATAGAATTGACAAACTGCTGGAAAGCTGCAGGGGCATTGATGAGCTCAAATAGCATGACAAGCCACTCATATGAGCCATAGCACATATAGAAGGAGGTTTTCCACTTATTACCCTCAGCAAAGCAAACTAAATGATAAGCATGCCCAAGATTGAGCTTGGTATAGGTAGTTATGTGGCTTGAAGCATCAAGGAGATCAGAAATGTGCAGAAGGGGGTAGCAGTCTTTCTTTGTGATCTTATTGAGTTCTTGGAAATCTACACACAACTAGAGGGATCTGTCCTTCTTTCAGATAAAGAGAACAGGGGCAGCATAAGTAAATGCAGAGGGTTGGATAAAGCCAGTAGTGAGATGTTTATCTAGGAAAGTCCTGAGTGCTTCAAGCTCAGAAGGTAACAGGGAATAGGTGGTGCCAATAGGTGGGGAGGTGCCTTCTTTTAGATCAATCTTTAGGTCAAACTTGTGGTGGGGAGCAAAAGTAGACACCTTGCTTTTGCAAAATACATCAGCAAAGCCATGATATTCCTGAGGAATACCAGAAAGGTTGGCTGGAGAAGGGGCAATGGAAGCAGAATAGAGATAACTCTTCAGGGGTTGGAGTTGCAGACAGAATGGGACTGAGCCATCAAGGCTACAGGCATGTGTGAATGCTGATGAGCTGAGTAGCTTGATCAACAGAGATTTGGGATCAGGGGAACATGGTGAATTGGGTTTGGAGTCAGCTTGGGTTAGAGAAATCAGAAGCTGCAGAGGAGAGCTCAGGGGTGTTGGCATGTTTGATTCAAATGATTGAAATGAGATATAACTTGATACCCAGTCAATCAATGGATTGTGGTGGGCAAGCCAGTTGTGTTCTAGAACAAAAGAACTAGATCCATCCAACAGAGTAACATAAAATGTCATTGGAGTGATATTACTGGTTTCAAAACAAACAGAAAGATCAATGGCATTCATAATCATAGAATTGGAAGAGCCATCAAAAAGTTGGAGCTGCAATAGAGGAACAGAATAAGTTGGAAGGCTGTAGGCACTGACTAACTTGGTGTCTACAAAGCAATCTGAAGAACCTGAGTCAGTCAGGGCAGAAAATAGAGGAATTTCATGTAAAACAAGGGTGACAAGAGGCATAAGTAAAGCATTATCTAAAAGAATGAATGCATTAAGTCTAATCTCCAGTAAAGCATGGGAAGAATCAATGCAATCTCTAGCCTGTGCAGAGTCATGGAGGCTGCAGACTATTTTTCACCACTAAGGCAAAAGCCTCTGGTTTGGTTTTCAGAGTGGAGGTCTTGGCAGCATGAGCTTTGGCTACCTTGGAAGAAGACTTGGGGCAGTTCTTTGCTATATGCCCCATGATACTGCAGAACAAACAGAGGTGATTCTCCAGTTAACACTTGCATTCTTTGGCATTGAGCTTATCATCCTTCTCAAGCTTGAATGATAAGTCCTGCTTCTGAGGAAAGAATGACTTGAAGAAGCTGGAGGAACTAGCTGACTTGTTCTTTGATTCATTAGGGCTGGAGGTTGAGGCAGAGGGTATGGAAGATTTATCAGATGATTTGGACAGGTGAGATGACTTTTCTTGTCAGTTGATTTCAGATTTGCACACCAAATAATGAGCATCAATGGTCTGAGCAAGCTGGCACAGCTCAATAAGTGTTGGGGGCTTGCTGACATGGGAAAGATCATCTTTGATGCAGTCTGGAAGACCATTATAGAAGTAGTGGTAAAGGGCACCTTCTCCATAATCCTAGACTTGAGATGCAATTCTGTTAAACTCAACTACATATTTGTTGATTCATTGACTATTTTTCATAGCCAACTGATCTAGCTGGTGCTCTGCATCTCCAACTGGGTCATGGGATCCAAATTTGATCTGGAGTTTCTGAACAAACTTCTTATAATCATCCATTCACAAGGGACAAAGGTCAGGATCTTCAGTAAAAAGGAGATTAGGCTTAAACCATTTCAATGCCATGCTCTTAAGGTAGGACTGAGCATAAGTGACCTTGGCTTGGTCATTGGCAAAGGCTTTGGAACAATCCTGGAAGTTTAACTCACATTACACCAGAAAAATACAGAGCTTCCAGAAATTAGTTCCACTAAACTGGTCCAGTTCACATACTTTGGTATGCTGCAATGTTTCAGGGGTATGATGGAAAGAGTGAGCTAATCCACAAATAGCACTAGTGAGAATAGCACTAGTGAGATCAGTAATAGTATCATGGTAAATAGGAATAGATTCTGGGTCTGGGAAAGGTTTGGGGATATTCTCCAGAATATCAGAATACCCATCAGAGGAGTTATTTCCAGGGTTATCTGGTACTTCTAGCTAGGTACCATGGTTATCAGGGGTATGGGGAGGTTAGGGAACCTTGGAACCATTAGGAGCTTCATTAACTGGAGCAATAGGTGTGGAAGAGTGGAAGAAAGCAGGTGCCTGTAAGGCCAAGCCTGGGATATGGTGGGCAGAGAAGCTCTTGAACTAATCAAGGATAGCATGAGAGTGAGCTCTAGTTACATAAATAGACATGATAGCAGTACCAGCACAAGTGAGAGTTTGAATATACTATTATAAAATTGTGATGTACTTCAGAGATACTCCTGGTAACTCTGGAGTGGACAGGGCTTGGCTTTACCTTATGTGATGTACCCTTATGCTAGTACTGGGTGCCCCAATTTATGGAGGGATTGGAAACTATCAGAGGTCTGGGATAGGCTATAGGGCTTTTCTCAATGAAAGGTACAACATTGAATCATGAAGTAAGTTGTGAGACTTAGTGTAGAGTACAATGTCAAGTCATGAAGCAGGAAGGAGTCTAAGGGGATTATAATGTCATGTTATGGTCAATATTCAAACTAAAGTACAAGATACAGAGCTACAGTACTTATACCTTAGAAAGGCAGATTATCTAAGGAGGAAATGGAGATATGAAAGAAGTTGTCTCATAAGTGAAGCAAATACCAATGCATCCTGGATACAAATGAAGATGTCAGAGGAGACAATGTTGAATAATGTCAAACTGAAAACTAAGTGATGACAGGGAAAAGCAAGGCAGAAAGGAACAGGAATAGAAAGTAAGATTAGAGGAACTATGGAGTTGTATTGGAATGGTACAGAGTTAGCATAGGTAAAGTTGTAACCAATCATTAGATAGGAAAAGACAGAGGTAAAGGGAACTAGGAAATATGCAGCTTAAAGTGTGAAAGCAACCAGAGTTGCACCAGAAACATAGTGGAGTTAACCCATTAGCATAGGATATAACAGTAGGTAAGTAAATACTGATCTGCAGGATACTTGTAGTTACTAAGTATTCTAAGGTAACTAATAGTCCAATGATCAAATAACACTATATATAGTTTGATTTAATGGAGATTTCACTATTCAGATCAAAAGTACATAAATTAATCCAATAAGATCTTTATTTTAAAATAATCGTATCATTACTTCCTTTGATCTGAATCACATGATTCAAGGACCATTCAGTAGCCAAAAATCCCTACTATATTTTATTCCACAAAAACTAAGTGAGATTCTTATATGATAGTGCAGGACACTTTAAACTCTCCATTAGAGCCAAATATTGGGCCAGTTTTTAAAGTTACTGTATCTGATCCAGTGTAATTAATTTTAGTCTCATATGACCAAATAACCACTATAGTTCAACACTAATAGCTTTTAGCAAAATCTAATCTTATCTATCTATTGTTATAATATACTTTTTTATTTTTTGCATTTTTACTTATTTTTTAATCCATTACTAACTCTTCACATTGTCACATCATGTGACTTTCACATCTTTACATTTTCACATGTTATACCTTTACATTTCATTTCTTCATAACATTACAGCTCTAAATTGCTTTAAATCTATAATATTATATCTTATGTTTATTTTGTGTATTTCTAGGTTCCTGCTTCTTTATTACTATTGACTAGCTTACTATACAATAGTTTAGGGAAAGCCAGACTTATATAATCTGTGTGCAAATTGTAGCAATATAAAAAAAGAATGGTCCAAGCCTGGGTTTTTCTAGTCTTATGTACTTGAATTCTCTTGGGTTTTCTCTTGTATGCTCTTAAACTGTCATTCATTCTTGCCAGGTTAGAGCTTCCTAATTAAAAGAGCTTAGTTTGCATATACAAGAAACTCTAGAAAGAGGATTGAAGGAGTTTAGTATTTTTATTATTATAGTTTATGTTTTACCTGTTAGAAACTCAACTCAAAAGAAATAGCCACCTTGAGAGATGTCCACAGAGAAGAAATATCAACAACTGAACAAGTGCTCTAAACTGGGAAAGCCCAGTCTATGCCCTTGCCCTTATATATTACTAAATACCTATGTATAGATCAGATCATGAGATCTATATATTATGATCTTGGCCTGATAATAAGAGCAGTGAGACAGAAAGCAAGTGAGGAACACACTTCTAATCCCTAAACTGGGCTAGGCCAGAGAGAAAAATAACTTAGAAGTACTCAAGACTAAAGAAAGTTAACCACTGAAGCCAAGAAGGACTATTCTCACAAGTGATCAAGTCTAAAGAAGACTTAAGCCACCTAGATGCCCTATTATATCTATAGTACACAAAGCAACACAAGTAGCTATAGTAAGGTAAACAACAATAATAAGGAAAGAGTACTTAACAAGGGGAGCTAAACCTGAAGCAGGGGCCTTTAGAATAGCCTATAGGAGTTGGCTAAGAAATAGATTAACAGTTTTGAAAACTATAATACTATATGAGGTAGCTAATATAATAGTAAGGAATTGGGCATAAGATAAAAGATGCTGGTCAAACTAAAAGTAATCCAAATAAGATGAGATAATAAAATAGGGGCTAAAATTAGTGTAAGTAATGTGAGTTCATATTACATCCCATGTCAATAGATCAACTCCACTATGTCTCCAGTGCAACTCTGGTTGCTTTCACACTTTAAGCTGCATATTTCCTGGTTCTCTTTACCTCCATCTTTTCCTATCTAATGTTGATTACAACTTTACCTATGCTAACTCCATACCATTCCAATACAACTCCATAGTTCCTCCAATCTCACTTCCTATTCCTATTCCTTTCTGCCTTGCCTCTTTCTGTCATTATTTAGTTTTCAGTTTGATATTATTCAATGTTGTCTCCTCTGATATCTCCATTCATATCCAGGATGCATTGGCACCTGCTTTACTTATAAGATAACTCCTTTCATATCTCCATTTCCTCCTTAGATAATCTGCCTCTCTAAGATATAAGTACTATAGCTCTGTATCTTGTACTTTACCTTCTTGGTGTATGCTGACTGATTCCTGAGTAATGCTTTTGAATATAGAAGCACAAGAACTAGACAAAAGAGAAGTAAGAGAATAAGAGCCAAGGGACTTGTAGAACTGGAAGGTTCAAATGCACAAGACTGGGAAAACCCAGGCTTGAGCTGACCTTCTTTTATATTGCTACAGTATGTGCATAGACTATGTAAATGGTGCTGGCCCTAAAATAATGTACAGTAATTCCACCAATAGCAAAAAGAGAGCAGAGATCTAGAAATACAGCAGGAAACAATGAGATATAATAGCAGAGTCTAGATTGCTCTAGATTTGTGCCATGTAAAAAAGTGAAAATGTAAAGAGGTGAAAAAAGGTCATGTGATATGACAATGTGAAGAGCTACAGTTATAAGAAGAAAGTGTCAAAAAAGATAAAAATGAAAAAGTACATTATAACAATAATCTCTTCAATAAATATTCCAATATTCTGAAGAATAATTCCAAACCTTTTCCAGATTCTGAATCTATTCCCATTTACCATGATACTATCACCAATCTTGCTAGCACCATTCATGGATTAGCTCATTTCTTCTGTTGTACCTCTAAAACCTCACAGCATATCAAAGTACATGAATCAGACCAGTTCAACAGAACTGACCCCCAGAAACTCCGCATTTTTCTGGTGCAATGCAAATTAAATTTCCAGGATTGTCCTAAAGCCTTTGCCAATGACTGAGCCAAGGTCACTTATTTCAGTCCTACCTTAAGGGCATGGCATTGAAATGGTTTGAGCCTAACCTCCTTCTTACCAAAGACCCTAACTTCTGCCCCTTGTGAAGGGACAATTATAAGGAGTTCATTTAGGAACTCTGGATCAACTTTGGACCCCATGACCCAGTTGAAGATGCAGAGCACCAGCTAGACCAGTTGACTATAAAGGATGGTCAATGAATCAACAAATATGTAGTTAAGTTTAATAGAATTGCTTTTCAAGTCTGGGATTATAAAAAAGGTGCCCTTTACCACTACTTCTATTATGGTCTTCCAGACCACATCAAAGACAATATCTCCCTCATCAGCAAGCCCCTGACCCTCATTAAGTTATACCAGCTCACTCAAACCATTGATGCTTGTTACTGGAAGCATAAATCCAAAATCAGCTGTCAAGAAAAGTCATCTCACCTATTCAAATCATCTGACAAGTCCTCCATACCCCCTGCTTCAATCCTCAGCCCTAAGGAATCAAAGAATGAGTCAGCTAGTTCTTCTGGCTTGTGTTATAAAACTGTGACATACTTTAGGGGTACTTTGGATAACTCCAGAGTGGACAGGGCTTGACTTTACCTTATATGATATGCTTTTATGCTAGTACTGTGTGTCCCAATTTATGGAGGGGTCAGAAACTATTGGAGGTCTGGGATAGGTCATAGGGCTTTTCCACCAAGAGATATGACATCAAGTTATGAAGTAAGTTGTAAGACTTAGTATAAAATATGATATCAAGTTGTGAAGCAGGAAGGGGTTAAGAAGGATTGTAACATCATGTTATGATTGATATTTAACTAAGGTACAAGATACAGAGCTACCATACTTATACCTTGGTGAAGTGGATTATCTAAGGGTGTGTCATATCCCATGCCAATGGGTTAACTCCACTATGTCTCCAGTGTAACTCCAGTTGCTTTCACACTTTAAACTGCATATTTCCTAGTTCCCTTTACCTCCATCTTTTTCTATCTAATGATTGGTTACAACTTTATCTACACTAACTCTGTACCATTCTGATTCAACTCTATAGTTCCTCTGATCCCACTTTCTGTTCCTGTTCCTTTCTGCCTTGCTTTTCCCTGTCATCATTTAGTTTTCAGTTTAACATTATTTAATATTGTCTCCTCTGACATCTCCATTTGTATTTAGGATGCATTGACATCTGCTTCACTTATAAGACAATTCCTTTCATATCTCCATTCTCTTCTTAAATAATCTGCCTCTCTGAGATATAAGAACTATAGCTTTGTATCTTGTACTTTAGTTTGAATACTGACCATAACATGACATTACAATTCCCTTAGACCCCCTCCTGCCTCATGACTTGACATTGTAACCTACACTAAGTTTTACAACTTACTCCATGATTTGATGTCATATTTCTTGTTGGGAAAAGCCCTATGGTCTATTCTAGACCTCCAATAGTTTCTGACCCCTTTATAAATCAGGGCATCCAGTACTAGCATAAGAGTGCACCATATAAGATAAAGCCAAGCCCTGTTCACTCTGGAGTTATCTGGAGTACACCCAGAGTACATTGCAATTTTATAATAGTATATTCAAACTCCCACTTGTGCTGGTACTGCTATTATGTTGATCCATGTAACTAGAGCTTGCTCTTGTACTGTCCTTGATCAGTTCAAGAGTTTCTCTGCCCACCATGCCCCAGGCTTAGCCTCACAGACTCCTACTCCCTTCCACTTTTCCACACCTAGTGCTCTAATTAATAAAGCCCCTGATGGTTTCAAGTTTTCCCAACCTTTCCATACCCCTGATAACCATGGTGCCCAGCCAGGAGTATCAGATGACCCTGGAGATAATCCCTCCAATGGGTATTCCAATATTCTGGAGAATGACCCAGAATCTTTCCCAGACTCAGAACCTACTTCCATTTACCATGATACTATTACAGATCTTGCTAGTGCCATATGTGAATTAGCTTGCTCTTTCTGTCATACCCCTGAAATATTGCAGCATACCAAAGTATTTCAACTGAACCAGTTTAACAGAACTGATCCCTGGAAGCTCCATGTTTTTTTGGTGCAATGCAAGTTAAACTTCCAGGATTGTCCCAAAGCCTTTGCCAATGACTGAGCCAAGGTCACTTATGCTCAGTCCTACCTTAAGGACATGGCATTGGAATGGTTCAAGCCTGATCTCCTTTTTACTGAAGACCCTGACCTTTGTCCTTTGTAAATGGTCAATTATAAGGAGTTTATTCAGGAACTCCAGACCAACTTCAGATCCCATGACCCAGTTGGAGATGCAGAGCACTAGCTAGACTAGTTGACTATGAAGGATAATCAACGAATCAACAAATATGTAGTTGAGTTTAACAGAATTGCATTTCAAGTCTGGGGTTACAAAGAAGGTGCCCTCTGCCACTACTTCTATAATGGTCTTCCAGACTGCATCAAAGATGACCTTTCCTGCATTGACAAGCCCCCAACCCTCATTGAGCTGCACCAGCTTGCTCAGGCCATTGATGCTTATTACTGGGAGCATAAATCTGAAATCAGCTGACAAGGAAAGTTGTCTCACCCATTCAAATCATCTGATAAACCCTCCATACCCTCCACTTTGACCTCTGGCCCTAATGAATCAAAGAACAAGTCAGCTAGTTCCTCTGGCTTCTCCAAGTCATCTATTCCTCAGAAGCAGGACTTATCATCCAAGCTTGGTAAGGATGGTAAGCTCACTGCCAAAGAATGCAAGCATTGATTGGAGAATTACCTCTGTTTATTCTATGGTATCACTGGGCATATAGCAAAGAACTGCCCAAAGTCTTCCTCCAAGGCAGCCAAAGCTCATGCTGCCAAGACCTCTGCTCCAGAAACCAAACCAGAGGCCTCTGTCTTAGAGATGAAAAAATAGTCCACAGCTTCTGTGACTCTGCACAGGCTGGAGGTTGTGTTGATTCTTCCTGTACTTTACTGGAGGTTAGACTTAACATGTCCATTCTTTTAGATAATGCTTCCCTTATGCCTCTTGTTACTCTTGTTTCACATGAAAATTCTCTGCTTTCTGCCCTGATTGACTCTGGTTCTTCAGATTGCTTTATAGACACCAAGTTAGTCAGTACTTACAATCTTCCAACTTATTCCATTCCTCTGTTGCAGCTCTGACTTTTTGATGGCTCTTCCAATTCTATAATTATGAATGCCATTGATCTTTTTATTTGTTTTGAAACTGGTGATATCACTCTGATGACATTTTATGTCACTCCATTGGATGGATCTAGTTCTCTCATTCTAGGACACAACTGGCTTGCCTGCTACAATCCATTGATTAACTGGGTATCAAGTTGTATCTTATTCTAATCATCTGAATCAAATATGCCAACACCCCTGAGCTCACCTCTGCAGCTTCCAGTTTTACTAACCCAAGCTAACTCTGAAACCTGATTCTCTGTGTTCCCCTGATATCAAATCTCCATCAATTGAGCTACTTAGCTCATCAGCATTTATATGTGCCTGTAGCCTTGATGGCTTAGTCACATTCTGTCTGCAACTCTAACCCCCAGAGAGTTATCTCCATTCTGCTTCCATTGCCCCTTCTCCAGCCAACCTTTCCAGTGTTCCTTAGGAATACCACAACTTCACTGATGTGTTTAGCAAAAGCAAGGCATCTACTCTTGCCCCCCACCACAAGCTTGACCTGAAGATTGATTTGAAAGAAGGTATCTCCCCACCTATTGGCACCACCTATTCTCTGTTACCCTCTGAGCTTGAAGCACTTAGGACTTTCCTAGATGAACATCTTGCTAGCAGCTTCATCTGACCCTCCATATCTGCTCATGCTGCCCCTGTTCTTTTTATCTGGAAGAAGGATAGATCTCTCTGGTTGTGTGTAGATTTCCAAGGACTCAACAAGATCACAAAAAAAGACCACTACCCCCTTCCATGCATCTCTGATCTTCTTGATACTCTGAGCTGCACAACCATCTATATTAAGCTTGACCTTAGGCATGCTTATCATTTAGTCTGCATTGCTGAGGGCAATGAGTGGAAGTCCTCCTTCCATATGTGCTAAGGCTCATACAAGTGGCTTGTCATGCCATTTGAGCTCACCAATGCCCCTGTAGCTTTCTAGTGGTTCATCAATTCTATCTTTACTGATCTTCTTGATGTTTTGGTGATTATTTATTTGGATGATATCTTAATTTTCACCACTGACTGGACATCTCATATCAAACATGTCTGACACATCCTCCACCACCTCTAGCAACATGGCCTCTTTATCAAATCTGAGAAATGTGAATTCCATACCAATTCCACTGAATATCTTGGGTACCAGCTTTCCTCTTCAGGGCTCACTATGTTCCCTGCAAAGGTTCAATCCATTCTGGATTGGCCCAAGCCTTGCAAGATTCAGGATATCCAGTTCTTCCTTGGTTTCACTAACTTCTATCACTGCTTCATCTGGGGCTACTCTGACATCATCATTCCCCTGACTTGCCTCACCTGCAAGTCTGCTCATTGGGATTTCAATGCTTCTTGTTGTGCTACTTTCCAGTGCCTCAAGGATGCTTTT
The DNA here is from genome assembly GCA_038089275.1 of Pulveroboletus cf. rosaemariae. Classification (NCBI taxonomy): domain Eukaryota; kingdom Fungi; phylum Basidiomycota; class Agaricomycetes; order Boletales; family Boletaceae; genus Pulveroboletus; species Pulveroboletus cf. rosaemariae. The sequence goes on along the minus strand of JBBPKN010001664.1, from coordinate 2,721 downwards.
ACTTCTGCTTATATTCTGACCCATTGGGTCCCCAATGCTCCTCTCATCATTGAGACTAATGCTTTAGACTACATGATCACTGAAATTCTCTTACTCCAGTGCCCAGACAATGAGGTCCACCCTGTTGCTTTCTATTCATATATACTTACTGCACCAGAACTCAAGTATAACATCCATGATAAGGAGCTCCTCGCTATTTTCACTGTGTTCAAGACCTGGCATCATTATCTTGAAGGTTCCAGTTCTCTGATGGATGTTGTTACTGATCACAAGAACCTGGAATACTTCACTACATCTAAACTTCTGACCTGCCAGCAAGCCTGGTAATTGGAGTTTCTTTCTCAGTTTAATCTGATCATTCATTTTTGCCCTGGTCATTTAGGTGCTAAACCTGATGCTTTAACTAGATGATGGGATGTCTATCCCAGAGAGGAGAATAGTGACTATGCTCTTGTCAATTTGCATAACTTCTGGCCTGTGTTCACACAGGAGCAACTTGCTGTATCCCTTCAGGCTTTCTCTCTAGCATCTCTGGTCTTCTGGTCTGCATCCCTCTTTGACACTGAAATCCTTCATTGTGACATCCTCTCAGCACTCCCTTCTGATTTCACCACCTCTATCCACTTGTCCTGGCACCCTCTCATCTGACTCTTGTTGGTCTAGAGACCCAGAAGGCTTCTTGCATCTGGACAACCACATCTATGTCCCCAATGCCTCTGACCTCTGCCTCTGGGTTTTCTGCTACAAGCACAACTACCCCTTATCTGGACACTTCAGTCAGAATTGGATACTGGAGCTCATTTACTGAGAATATATCTGGTCTGGCATTTGAGCATTCATTAAAGAGTATGTTTCTTCATGTACAGCTTGCACCCATGCCAAGATACCCCATCACAAACCCTATGGTTTTCTCAAGCAGCTCTTCATTCCAGAAAAGCCATGGAATTCCATCTCTATGGATTTCATTGAACAACTCCAGGCTTCCTCTGGTTACTCTGCCATTCTTGTTTTGGTAGATTGTCTATAGAAGCAGTGCATCTTCATCCCTACAGATGACAAGGTGACCTTTCCAGAGCTTGCTAAACTCTTTTTACTCCATGTTTTCTCCAAACACAGAATTCCCTCCCACATTACCTCTGATTGAGGTTCTGAGTTTATTTCCCATTTCTTCCATTCCCTGGGTCAAGCCCTCAATATCCACCTTCACTTTACCTCTGGATATCATCCAGAGGATAATGGCTAAACCAAGCAAATGAACCAAACCCTGGAGCAGTATCTATGCATTTATTGCAACTATCAGCAGGACAACTGGTCTAAACTCCTGCTCCTTGCAGAGTTTGCTTATAACAATGCCCCTAATGCTACCACAGGTGTTTCCCCTTTCTTTGCTAACAAGAGCTACCATCTGAACATCTCCATACATCCAGAATGCAATCTCATCTCTACTTGAGCTTGAGAATATGCCATTGACCTTGACTCTCTCCATGCCTTCCTTCATGAAGAAATAGCTGCTGCCCAAGTCAGATATTAAGGACTCGCAGATGCCTAATAATCTCCAGCACCAGACTTTAAAGTAAGTGACCAGGTATTTATCAAGGCTAAGTACTTCAGGATTACACAACCATCCAAGAAACTTGCCAAAAAGAACTTAGGTCCTTATTCCATTATTGCTCAGGCAGGCTTGCTGTCCTTCACACTCTATCTCCCAGAGAACATGAAGTCCGTTTACCCTGTCTTTTATATTTCTCAACTTGAACCCTCTGTCTTCAATGTAATCCCTGATTGTATGCAACCACTCCCACCACCAGTTGAGATTGACAGTGAACTGGAATTTGAGATCTCCAAAATCCTAGACTTAAAGATAGATTGTAGGCAAAGGAACTGCAAATTACTATATTTGGTTAAGTGGTTAGGTTATAAGGATACTGATGAGGAGACCTTGTGGCTCCTTGCCACTGAATTAGGTCATGCTTCAGATATTGTTGTGGAGTTTCATCTCCATTATCCAGATAAATCCAGGCCATTATGATGGGCCAATTGAGTAGTGGATCTCACAATCTAAGTTACAAGACCTCCTTGACTTTATTGTCTACTACAGAAATCCCACCAACCTCTGCACAAAGTTCCGACAGCTCCACTGCCACCTTGTCAACCTCCCCATTCTTGCTCCCTGAACTCCCAGCTTCTCTGGTTTCCTCCACCCATGCCTTTCCCAACACATCAACCAGCTGCCCCAGCAGCCAGTTCTTGTGCTTTGCCTCCTGCCATACCTTCCCACCCACCTCCCTTATCAATGCCTCCATCAGGTAACAGCCCTCAGCCATCTGCCAAAGACCCTCCTCTGTCTCCTCTAAGTCTGCCCTGCTATTGGGTACCCCTTCCTCTCCTGCCTTCCATCTCTGCTTCCTCTCTGGCTTCTCCTGGCCAGAGCAGTCACACCTTACTGATGTTGACTTGCCTGGGCCCACCTAACACTTCAGTCCCCAGTTGTTGCACCTCCAGCACCCCAGTCCCTCTTTTCTGCTCTCCTTTTGCCATTGCCACTACTCAACCCCACCTGGGCTTCACAAAGTTCCTTTACCTAAGCCAGGTTTGAGTGCTAGGCCCTGATTGCATTTCCAGTACTTACCTGTTTCTGGACTGCCTCCACTACTCTCTGTGCCTTCTCTGCTTTCTTCCAAGCCTCCTGCTCTCTCCTTACTTTCCCCCACCACTTCTGCT
>JBBPKN010001663.1:0-13464 GCA_038089275.1 Pulveroboletus cf. rosaemariae | reverse complement strand
CGACCTGATATATGGCATCAGGTGGGTGGCTTCGTAGGGACTCAAAATGACGAGCACTTCGTTACAATCTCTTTTCCCGGAAACAAGCCACTGGACGGGGCGCAGGTACTCGTCCATATCTCCTGACAAACTGACAGTCTTCTGAAAGTCCTTTGTTGCCAACACAAACGGACTCCAAACGTGCGCCTCGGGGGTAGGTGCAGAAGTCGCACCGAGTGTCTCGAAAGCAGGATGGAAAGCGTTGGTATTTGTGGGAACGATACCCGTCATTACGAAGTCAGTGACATCTGGATGGAGTGAATGGGTCGCTGGTGGCACTCTCGGCGGTCGTTCCACTTGTGACTTATGTTCACCTTCATATATGATTTCTCGCTCTTGTTCTTCGTCCACGCCCACATCACGGAAGATCGAAACCCCAAGTTCAGTGCAACGTTGGTGAATGTCCGAAGCAACAAAGGGTGCAGAGCGCAGGGCTTTGCAGGGCTCATACTGATCCTTCAACGTCTTGGCTGCTGGCTGGGGCCACTTTCCCAAAAGCACTTTCGGAAAGACCCGAATCCTACAGAATTGAATCCAAGCGGCATATCGGGATGTATGATCGATCCCCTGTTGTACCCATTGAGGCGCCAATCGCTGGATGTCATCAAACGTCTCACGCATAGTCCAGTGTAGAATGTCCAAAGTGTCCAAAGTGTCTTTGTCTTTACCGACCGTAGAGCGGATACGTCGGTCAACTTCGAGAGGTGCAAAAAACATGATCGAGTGTCCATAGCCGAGCTTACGCATCCGCATACAGCCTATGAACGATCATTAAGGTTGAGATTGGCGAAACGAATGGACACGAGTTGTCCGTACCTTGAGCCAGACGATCCTTGGTGACTTTTGGGCCCAGTGTGACCGCAGCACGGAATCCGCTAGGGAACTTCATGTCCGTACCACGTGTGTGAGCGTCATCAAGGTAAACGACACATTGGTCTAGCTGCTGTGCGAATGGTGACGATATCAAAAGTTGTGTACTTCCATCTCGTGTCCGTACTGTCAACTCGTCATCTTCGTTGAAATAGATGGCGGCGGAAGCAGATTCATTGATGTCTAGCCACACTTTGGCCAACTCATGATTTTGCAGATCGAGCATTTGAGCACCAACATCCAAGAGGACGCGGATCTCGGGCTTCTGGTCAACCAGGATCTCGAGGAACTCGCGCGTGGTTCGCCGTTCGCCGTTCTCTTTTGTTGTGCATTTATAATAATTGTTTTCTGGCTGTAGAAGATATGATAGAACCCTTGCATTGGTCCCTCGTTGATGTTCAGGATCGCGTTGAGTGATGTAGATTGGTAATAGATATCGACCGTCATTCGTTCCCGAGAACCCTAAGCATCGTTGAGCTAGCGAGCACGAGAGTCGGGTGGGCTCATCCCCAGCTTACCGGTCAGTACATGTTTCCTCTTCTCCGCCAGATCCCAGCCCGAGCACGATAGTTTGGAGGGAAATTCTTTCGCTTCTCTTGGAAATACGACATTGGAGAGATAGAAGTCGATCGTTGCTTTATTTCGTGAGAACAAGGGAAATAGAAATTGTTCCCATTGTCCGGACGACTTGATATTGACGCCACTCAGAATCCACAGATTTTCCGGCACAGCAGGGCAGTCTCGAACCCAGAGATCGTAATCGATGGATGGGTCGTCTTGTTTGAACAGAATCTTAAAAGAGGCTCTCAACTGTTCTTCGTCGAGACCGCCATAGTAGTATGATAGGCAGGTGAGGACAATGGCAATGTCTGGAAAACCAAACTCCGTCCTTTGCGCTGGGACATCTTTTGCTCTGTATGGGACCGCGAGCATGGTACGCGCTGGGGAAAGACCATAGTCTACCCGCCACCGTCGTTCTCGGAAGGCAAATAGAAGGACATCAGTGGCCAACAGGCCACGCAGCAGTAACAGACTGCTCCATAGAGGAGTCTGCTGACAGTGATCCTTTACCAATCGAGCTTTTCTGCGAGGGATATCCGCACACGATATGAAGGTTCGAATTGCATCCTTGAGGTCTGAACGGAGTTGTCCAAGGCTAAAGTTCGGAAGCAGACCATCCATAATATCCCGCACTATCCATGAGATCAGCTCTCGACCAGCCCCTGCGTCCAGGATGCGGAAGTGGGGGAACGATCCGGATGAACCTTGCTCGTATTCTACTCCAAGCGGAAAACTGTCTCGAAGGGAAGATACGTGCTTGCTCACGAGGCTGAGAACTTGTTCCGCGGTGGTCCATCTTTCGGGAGAACCTTCCATATGCTGCTTCTCGCCAATAGTGTAAACTAATTGACACCGGACATGAAGGATTTCGTCGCTCTCATCCAAAATATCCCGTGAATGAGAGTGCAGCCACCTCTGAAGGTTCAGCAACTGCTTTGCAAGTTGACCCCGACCCAGCTGTATTGCCAGTTGACCCCGACCCAGGTGTATTGCCAGTTGACTCCGACTCGGCCGTATTGCCAGTAGACCCCAACCCAGGTGTATTGCCAGTCGACTCCGACTCAACTGTATTGCCAGTAGACCCAGACCCAGCCGTATTGTCAGTAGATCTCGATCCAGCCGTATTGCCCGTAGACCCAGCCATATTGCCAGTAGACCCCAACCCAGCCGTATTGCCAGCTGACCCCGACCCAGCTTTATTGCCAGTAGACCCCATCCCAGCTGTATTTCCAGTAGACCCCGGTCCATCTGTATTGGCAGTTGATTCCAATGCAGCATTACCAGATGACCTCGACGCAGCTGCTCCTCCACGCTGACAAGCTTGAGCGACAAGATGTGTTCCGGCTGGACGACCAGAATTCCGCGTTCCTTCATGCATTCCGACATAAGTCCACAAAGGGCAGCCACCTTCCAAACATCGGCCTTGAGAGAACGAGAGAATGGAATAAAGTATATTCGTCTGTTCGCGAGTCCACTGAGACGGTTCAAAAGAAGGTGGAACATCTGCGTTGTCAACACTTTCGGAACAATCACGCGGACAAGCCGATCGCCATCGGCGAGAACAACACTAGTGATGGGGATGATCACGGATGACTTCCCCTCACCCATATGGAGTTGCATGGCCGTATTCTCACCCGAGCTGGGTGTCATCATCTCGTTAGCGATATCGGCTTGCATCCGACGAATCAGAAAGTTGCCTTCCAACTGATGTGGGCATAAGGTGTTAGCTGATGTATACATCCATGACATGGTCAACACACCTGAATTAATAGCCAGTCTGGATATGATTCGGCATTCCAACCATCACATCCCTCATTCTCAAGTTCCCTCCACAGCTCTTCGTGAAGGTTATCGAGGTGTAGTCGAACCAATCTTCGAGCACGTTGTAGCTCCAGCGCAAGTAGAGCTAATCTTATCAGACATCTCTTCCACTCGTCGGAGAGTGATATTGGAGAATTAGATGCCAGGAGACGATAGAGTGTATGTGGAGTAATGCGTGGCCATAGGCCTGATTGCTCAAGAGTCTTTTCATTCTGGCTCTTCGGGCTCAGATGTTGCTTGACATGGCGAAGACCCTCAATATAATTAGCTTTACACCGATGATAATGTGCCAAAAGCGTCTCCGCAGTGGGTAGCTTCGTCGCTTCATGAGCCACAGGGGACGCCTTACTTCCAAAGCATTCTGCACTAGAGCGGAGGGCCGATATGTATTGTCGCTGAAATTCATTTACTGCGTTTGCTCCAGCTGTAGCAAGTAGCTGATGTAACGGGGCGGAAGCAGAGAGTGAGATATTCCCGACACTGGTGGCGTTTAGAGACAGCCTATCATGCGCTTGTAATGATGGCGCAGGTCTGGAGAATAGCTGGTCCACCGCGAATGACCACGGGATACGACATGGAATGCTTCTCGAGTGGCAGAATGAGTAGGTGGGGGTTGGGAAGGCTTGCGAGTGTACATTTTTCAGAATTTTCTCAACACGAAGGAGATGCTCTCTGAGTTTGAGATTACGATAGCGGCTGGAGAAGTGGTTCTGAATATCAGAAGTCAAATCCGTCACATCATATAAATTGGCGTCAAGTTGGCACTGTGGAGCATTCTCGCATGGCCAGGCATTCAACAATCGTTGGACAGTTACATCGGTTTCCGACTTTAGCGTCTCTGCATATATTTTGAGTTGACGTTTGCGTAACTTCTTGACATCTTCGCCAATTTTCGCGGGAACTGCACTTTCAGGACGATGCTCAAAGGAGTGGGCACGGCCGAATATACAAGTTCGCAGGGTTGTGCAGGAAGGGCAATAACCTTTTGAAGGCTCGTAAGAATCATACTCTGGTGGATCCTCCAGCCGAAACTGCTCGTCCACAGCAAAGGCCACAAAAGTGGGGACCAAGTCGGCAAGTTTGGACGAGCCATATGCCATGGCAGGGAGCGAGAAATGCAGCTGGTACCATTTCCTTTCATCGCTATTTCGCAAGAGATGGTATGCCTTGAGCCAAACCATTGGAAGATTCGGATGCAGCCACGATTTGTCATATTGGAGAGATAAAGCGGCGTTCCCGAGCATAGCTCCTGTCCATAGTTTCACCATTTTCCATATATCCTTCAAAGTTGCTGAATTGGGGGATCGGCGCTGTACGATAGACGCAGCCACATAAGCACGGTGCTCTCCCGAACCAGCATTCACTAGGTCCCTGGAAGGGTACTGGGCATCAAAGTCGAAATCTGCCTTGGAAGGTTCTGCAGCTGGCTCAAATGGGAGCAGATACGCAGCTCGCAGCGAATTACGCTCTAGAAGGAAACCATCAAATGATGGGAATCGAGGGAAAAGATATCTTGAGAGGCTTTCGTGGAACAATTGCACTGTCTCGTAGTGTTCCTTGATTGCCTTGGAAACAAGATATAGCTCGTGATGTTGAGAATTTGCCGGAAGATCGAGCCACTTCACCTCCTGCATACGTTTGAGGCCAAACGACATGCGTGAGGGGTTTATGGATGCAATCAAGCCCAGGAGCTCCGCTTCCCGTGAACCAAACTTCATGATCGACCAGCAGCTGGCTGACCGGAGTAGAGTCAACGCTTCCTCTGTGCCCAATCTGCCAGTAAGCGGATCGGTATCGCACCCGCTAGTCAAAGCATGCAGATAAATGCAGTACAACTTGTTTGTTAAGCCGACATTTCCCGTCAAGCATCCCAAGTCGGTATCAATTCCATAGGTCTGATATGTGACCCGCTGAAGGACAGAACCATGGGTACTGATCTCGACACAAACGTGATGGTTGTCCTTCCTGAACGAAATCGGACCGTCAGGGATGAGGACAAACCGTGAGGCAAGTTCATCGGCGTTGGTGTTTTCTCTGAGCTTTGGCCGAAGCACAAGCCGATTAGCCAAGCCAAAAAGCGTCCCAATAGATTGATTCTTGTCATAAACCATGTCACGCATATTGTGGGATTGAAGGTCCCCATCCTCATTGACATAGAAGGAGAGGCGATAACGTGGTAAATCGACCGACAGGCGCAACGATGACGAAGGTTTGTCAGGGTTGGTTGGGCACGCGACCACAAGGAGATTCTGTGGAGTGTCAAGTGGCTTCAAAAGACCTGATATCATAGCCCAGGATTGGCTTCGGATGTCTATGAGGAATTCGCTGCCTTTATGCAAGCGATACTGTCCAGGAATACACTCCATCCTCCAGTTCCCCGACGAACGCTCCCAGAGATTGTCGAGAGGGCGGATCTCCATAACGGATGTAGAGAGGTTTAGCCAATGAGCATGCCCCTCGATCAATACATCTGGAAGGTCCCCTTTCAGCTTTTCTTGAGGGATAAGCTCGAGGATTTCCGAGTTGGCGAGTGCTCGTATCACGAGATCGGAGCCATTGCTTCTAAGAGAAAAGTGCACCTGGGAATGCCGCCTGAGTCCTCGAGATTTTACCCTACACCTCCGGAAGTGCGCTCACCTGGTGACCGCAGATTACACTTCGCGTCGAGTAATCCATCCCCGGGAGATCACTTGGTACGACCTCGAGAGTTTGCTACACGTGTCGTCGGTAACCCATTTACACTAGACATGGCGTGACTTACCCCCTTGAATATTAGGTTGTACAGCGAATGCCGCATTATTTCATCCGACAATCCCGCAAGCAGCTTTCCGTCGACCAACAGTGAGCCATCGAGTAAATTAAGATGCACCACCTGTGAACTTTGGTCAATTGTTGATGTGGTCACGCACGACAACCAGTGCGAATTCGGGTGCTGCAATGGGGTCCACTTCGAGCCTGGACGGTAGTGGGGCCAAACCCTGCTAATCGCAAGGTTGATGCCTTGATCGCAGGGGTCAGCTTGGATAGCATCTCTCACAACGCTCTCGAGAGTCAAAGAGACGCGGCGATTTCGGTCAAGCAATATCTGCGAGTATGTGGGGAAGTGAGGGAGCTCGCTAGGCGTGTGATTGTGGATCAATATAGCGGAAGAAAGTAGAACCTCGATATCTTCTGCTTCCTGAAGGAGCGTTCGGACCACCGAAAGGTGAACGTCGAACGTGGTTCGGCAGATGGCAGCTGCGTCTCGTAAAAACCCACGCAACTTTTCGTCTCCAGGTGCACTCGCCACCTTAGCTGACAGCTCCAGCACCCAGCAAAATACCTTGCCACGTGCAGTACGAAGAAGTCCAAGCGCTCTCTGTTTGACAGATTCATCACAGCCGGACGCCAGTAGACGACGAATCAGGAGGGAGATGGTGTCTACTGTCACTGCTTCAAGCCAATTTGCTTCAACATCCCGCAGGAGGCTCTCCAGCTCACTTAGAAGTGTGTTGCAAAAGGACAGTTGTTCAATCTCCTGATGCCACGTCCACACGTTATCTGCAAGCGGTCCAACTTGAGAAGCTGCTTGAGCCAACAGAAAATGGACCTCGTGACGATGAAAGCTCAGAGATCGACCTCGCATTTCTCGCAAGATATTGAGCCATTGAAGTGAGCCACCGCTGCGCAGATGTCCGAACGCCATAAATTCATGAATGGAAAGGCCCGTATGGCAGTCGAACTGGTTTGCCACGACATCGTTCGACGTGTGGGAGGTAGCATCAACATACTTCTGCAAGTTCTTGTATGACCTACTTTGAAGCTTGTATGTGCAGTGCCCGCTGATGTCGGCACGTCTCAATGTCTCCGAGACATAAACATTAGTATACCTTTCAAAACTATAGAGCGTCAAACCATCGTTGGCAAAGAGGGTGATCCGCGATCTCGGATGTTGAACTATGTAGGGTCGAAGTGCCGTGCATCCGCTGAGCTGGATATAGAGATTTTTTCTCTTAACGAGTGGAGAACTTGAAAGATCAACCAATAGATGGATTGTAGCAGTGCGCCACATGTTGAAGGAGACCGGACAGTCCAATTCAAACACAACAGTCTCGGCGTGGAATTGCTCAGCTGGCAACACCCGCTGGCGAGCAGATGCCTCCATTTCTCTAAGTCGTCCTTTAATAATTGACTCTCTCCTGTAGTCGTGCTGATTAGGCCCAACAGCTTGGCGTTGCAGATCAGCGTGACCAGCGTCCGCTCGCTCGAGTCCAGCAGCCTCTTCACGGACTTTGCGCCGCGCTACTTCCTCGATTTGAGTCATGAGACATTGAAGGTGTGAAGAGCTCCTGTAGAAACGGACAGCAAAACAGTTTGCGGCGATAATCGGAGAAAAAGCCGACCATCCATTGTGTGACTGGGAGTGGCGATGAGAGAGGTATTGATACGCGCAGCGAAGACGATGGAGACTCCCAGCCTTGCAAATTAACAGGTCTTCCAACAGACTTTGGGGAACCTCCGGAGAGTACTCTGCGAGCATGGGGATTTCCTTGATAGCTAATTTGTCAAGTGCAACCCAAAGCTCGATTGTGGTCAACAGCATGACTGACAGAAGCTCCGGATTGTTCGCGTATGTGTACAGCGCACTCGACGAGTATTGATTCGCTAAGATTTCCAGCTCTACGCAAGCCTCGTCGTTGTCCCTAACCTGATCAACCCAGACGTCAATACCTTGCTCCACCACCCTCTCCACATCATAGAGGGTGACATAGGGCTCAGTACGATATGCTTCCTCGAAAAAAGCACCATCTGAGGACAGGAAGTCATCAAGAGTACCCCTACGGCGATGTTCAGGGTTAAAGGGGATGCTAAGAGGACTAGTGCCGCGATGCGCGAGAGAATTGCGAAGGTAGTCGCCACTGCCCAGGAGCGACAGTTGAATGTCCTGGGTAAGATTGAGCTGAGAGGGGGCCCAGACTGGAGACACACGCTGAGCAGTCTGTACGTCTTCCCACCTCTTCCTTAGAGTCGACCGGAGGGAACTGCATGCCTCCAATGCAGTGCTGGACAACCAGTCTGACGTAGAAGACCCCAGCTTCCGCAAGCGCCGGCTGATTTTGGCTGACATGGATTGGATTAGATCATTGGGGAGGTCTGCGGAAATCTCTTCTTGTGCAAGGCGACACATGAAGTATAGCATAAACTTCTTGTAGGCATCGTGCCCTAGAGTAGACCGTTCTAGTGATGTCTGAAGAACGACTCTAATAAGGAGCCAGAGGGGTGAGCGTCGCCAAGGCAACCCCGAGTTGTTTCCTATTACGTCGTCACCCACACGTTTGCTGATACGAACAATGTTGGCAGGGCTGCCGATACTTCTCAAGATGCCAGTAAGCAACTCGGTGATATAACGCGGATGGGTGTCCCGAGTGTCGACGACATTGGACTGCGCTCTCTGATCTTTTGGGTCAGAATGAAGGTAATCTTCGTTCATGTGGACAAGGAAGTTCACGAGTTCGGAGAGAAAGCTCTCGTCTCCAAACACGACATTGGGTATTTCAATGGCTGGCCCAGGATACGAGCAGATAAGCTTTCTTTTGGCAGCCATCACATCCTCAGCCTTCGGGGATACCTCGAACGACTCGAAGATAGTGACATCTCTCTGCTTTCTAAAGACGACTGCTGCGTTTTGAGCTTGGATGGGAAATGAAAGGATATCTATACTCTGTGAGTTTTTAGGGCACTATAGACACTCGAATGCTTACCTCCCACACTCATGCTGTTAAGTTGAGAAATGGTACGAAACCGGTCGAGGCTTCCATACTGGACAGTGGCAGTCAGATTATCCAGCATCCTTGAGATGTGGTGCCACTGTGGCAGGTCAACATTATCGCCGTGATTACAGTAGATCCGCGCAACAGAGGCAATTGCTCCAGCTAGAGAATGATCATTGCGGATGCCGTGATCAGATGCATCAGGAAGCCTGAGAGGAAAAAACACATGGGTGACGATATATTCTAGTGAGTGAAGGCCTCCATGGTCAAGTAATACGGTGGTGACACCTTGTAAGTGGCGAAGTTTCTGTTGTTAGTAATCAACCCAGAACAGAAGGGGTCAATAGGGTGACGTACCCTGGTTTTCTGGCCTTGGAGGTGTTGCAACAGGGAGCGGCGGCAGTGGCTGGGGTGGGCCGGATACAACGTTCGATGTCGCCGTGACCGCAGCAACCATGGTGTCGGAACACGGCGGGTGGCAACAGGGTTTGAAAGTCGACGCTGCAGCATAAATCTCATTCTCGAAGAGTGCCTCGACGGAATTCTGACATGGGACCTTGGGTGGAGGCGTGGGGGGCGATGTCTCTAGCTTTGTCACCTCGATCAACTCGACCTCCTTTGCATTCGTGTCTTCCGGGGTGGTCGCAGCCATATTAATGTCCCCTGAGCGCGAGGTTAGTGGATTATCTTTCCATTCACGGCATAACCCGAAAGCTGCGTACATCCTATGTTCATCATCGCGACCTTGAATTTTTTCCAGTTCCAACCATACTTGCCACCGTTGATCTGAGCCAAGACGTTCCCAAATTCCGTAAAGCGAGCTTCAACCTTTGGGGCCATGTAATGTTGGGCGACTTCGCGCCAATACTTCTCTGGCACACTGCGCTTGACACAACCCGACTTAATCTGGTCAAGCCACTCGTCGACAGGCATACCTTTCTTAGGCTCTCCGTAAAATATGGGCGGGTTATCCCAGTTCTTGTAAATTGAGCCAAGGTCGCATTCTTTGGTCTTGAATACCTCGAGCATCGTGAGTAAACGGTCAGAGAAGAAGATCGAAAGAGCTTAAGTGGTAAAGAAAATGGCAGGGCTCATGAGCGGATCGCCTGCCAACCTTGCGGCTTCTGGGCTTGCGAGGCACGTGGGAACTTTATGAGGGTTAGACCCATTGTATCTGCACGTTCCCGGTACGACAGGGTGGTAGATGCACACAGCCTGTGTTGCGAGAGGGGTCGTGGATTCGCTGGGGTGTACTTGCGAGGGTGGGTCCGAAGAGCAAGTAGTCCTATTGGTGGACTTGATTCTGTAACAGCAAAGAAATGGGTTATGAAGCGACATCAACGCGAAAAATACTTGCATTATATCTCCAAGCTTCAAGGAAAAGGCCCCTCCAGCCAGCGAAGACAGACCATATACTGGTGCGGATTGTATATGAATTGAAGCCTCAGTAGTGCATTTGGCTCAGGGTTAATGCAAATCTGATAGTCCTACAGCAACATTTGAAGCTTGAAAACTACAGGACAGATGTGATTCTCGCTTGTCCATATCATTCAATAAAAGTTCCGCCGAGTTTGTTTCCAACCTCTTTCACCCGTGTCACTCTTATACCTCAGTCGTCTTGCCTCCCACTAGCAGTGACTGGGGCAGGCTCTTACTGCAGTTGTCATGACATCGTACTCATGATACTAGCCCAGGCGCAGTCGCCCGCTACTTAGGTGAATACGGTCATCTTGCCCTCCACTGGCAGCGTGACTGGACACGGGCGCATTGGTCCGCCACTTAGCGGTGACATTTCATTGCCGCTTCCTAATCCGCGCCATATTCCACATGCTAGATAAGTATTCCAATGCAGACGGTACGGTAATTGTTCCGTTGACATTGCCCTTGCCGAATGACAGCACCGTGTTGTGGTGGAAACAAGACAGCTATGATCCATGTCCTCGGTCGCGTGCCTTGTGCTTCGTGTGCGTCCCATAGAATGGTCGACTCCGTTCACGGGGTAGCGCATGCATGTGTCCCTCCATCCTCCCGAAGGAGCAAATTCGATCAGAACCATCTTTATCGCTTTTTGGCATTGAACGCCGTACGTCCTTCACTTCCTTGATCTTCTCTAAGGATGACAGGTGATATACGAGATCGTGATACTCAGCAAGGGGAAGACCTCACTGAATGTCATGATCTCGTATACCACCCGTCATCCCCATACTTTAGTTTACATTCCACTTGGCTACCATCACTTCTCGCTTCCTCTACCTAACTACCTGTATACTTATTTAACCATGGTAGTGTCCCCAAGTCCCCCAATTCCATCTTCTTTCTTACTGTGTCGCACGCATAACTGGGATCCAGTTCCAGTAATACGCCCTTTTCTTGGACGAATTTCTGACGAGTTAGGATCTTCCTGAAACTAAGCCACTGGCTGAAGAGCAACGATGCGCCTGGCGCCAACAATCGTTTTGCTCGGAACCCTGGGCACTGTAACTTGTCAACAAATATACGATATCGTACGTGTTAAGAATACCCTTCGTCGCTGTGGCTTTCACTCACGTCTGGGCCTCTCGCAAAGTGGCAAAGGATACGGGACAGGCAGATGCTCTTCACTTATTCCCAGCCCGACACCCCAATAGACTTCGTGACCCCAGGTGCCATCGGTAGTGCAGATATAGTTGTGGACGACTCGACCGTTTACCAAACTATCTACGGCCTTGGTGCTTCGCTGAGTGGGTGACTGTTCTATGTGTAAGACCAAACGGAGATTAATTATCGAGCACAAGCTGACTCGTCTGCATCTCTTTTGAACACTCTCAAAGTGGGAGCAACGAGATCTCCATGCGTCGAATGCATGGCTGAATGGAATGCTCTTCTAGTCCCAGAATCCGACCAGCTATTGACAGCCGCTGCATAAACTTTTCAACAGTGAGCATGCATTTGGGTCTTGTATACAACACCCACTGATCATTCCGATGGTCTAGCCACTGATGGCTCCATCTCCACCGGCTTCTCTTACGTTCGAGTTCCTCTTGCGGTCACGGACTTCTCACCACACAGTACGGCTTTTTCGCACTTTTATCACAAGCATGCCGACATGGATTTTGAACAGCATATAGCTATGCCGACGCCGATGGAGACGATGGCTTCAATAGTTTCGACATTGATGCTGCGCCAAGCTACTTAATTCCAACCCTCATCGATATCTTGTCGGTCAATGCATAGTTGAAAATCCACACTCTTCCCTGGTCTCCTGTGGGTATATACGTACCATCATCATATGGTGCGACTTCTCACCCCAGTTAGCTCCATTGAATGAAGGGCGGAACCACGAACAGTGGTTCTTTGAACATGGAGGATATACATCACATGACTTCTTCATATCTTCACTTTTTTCACAATTTCACATCTTCACATTATCACTGGTCTAGAGGATATCTCTACCAGTATGTACCTTGAGCTGACTCGCTTTGGATACTTTTGTTAACCGCGAGTTGAAGTGGCGAATTACCTCCTGAAGTGTCTTCAAGGCTTCTCCAGTAAAGGGATTTCTGTCTATGCTATTTCAGTCCAGGTGAGACACAATATATACAGACGTAGCAGGCTGATGCATCCCCGGTAGAATGAACCTGAGGACAGTGATCCATTTTATCCTACATGCAGCATGTCGGCGTCCGTTGAAGCACAGATCGGGACCGCATTGCGCAGCCTGATGGATAAGAATGGCTTCTCAAACGTCAAAATCTTCGGATTTGGCCACAACTGGGCTCATGCTGGGGATTAACCTGTCCATCTTGTTCGTGATGGGGTTGACTTGCTCCTGGAATCTCTTTCTGACTCGTGATGTTCCAGATGCAGCAAGCAGGGAGTGCTTTTGATGGGGCCGCCTTCCACTGCTATGAGGGCACCGCGAGCGACCACGCCTTATTCACCGCTCAGTATCCCAGCGAGGTATGATCAGAAATCGATTCCTTGTGATATCCATCTTGAGATTCGCCTCAGAAAGTGATTCTCACAGAGTGTACAGGCACTCTCCACTCTGATTGGTGGGATGATTCCAAAGTACGTTCTCTAAGAGCGAGCGTAAATATAGACTAACATGCAAACAAGTGGTATATGAACAGCCTGTGGGTCGAGTGACAGCGAATCTTTCTTGCTGATTAATCAAAGTGACTTTTAGCATCATCGACAGTTTCAACCATGCGTCCTCTACGACGCTAATGTGGAACCTTGCACTCGATAGCAGTGGTGGCCCTGAGCCCCCTGGATCTAACAGGTGCAGCGGTGGGTGCTGAGGTGTCGTTGAGATCAACGATGGTTCCTGGAGCCTGAACCAAGAATTCTATGCCATGGCTCATGCCTCCAAGGCTGTCTTACCGCGTGACAGTGAGGGACCGTGGGGCCAGCGAATAGGGGTGAGTGTTGGAGGAGACTT